>OMNN01071420.1:0-10654 GCA_900302755.1 Chromis chromis | reverse complement strand
TGTGATGCTTTATTATAGATACCAACAATATACACCGATCAGCCACAACATCATGACCACTGACAGGCGAAGTGAACAACATTGATCATATTGGTACTATGTGGTGTTCTGCTGGAAAACCTTGGATTTTGCCATCCGTGTTGATGAGACTTAGACACCCAAATAAACATTGTCCCAGAACAAGCACACTCCCTCATGCAAATGGAAATCCCAAATGTCACTGGCATACCCCTGCAGGAAAATGCACACCACCACATGGCAAAAACATCAAACAATCAGGGACATCTTGAGGAACATGACAATCGCCCAATATGTTGGTTTGACCTCCAAACTTCCTAGACCCCATTCGGATCAAGCATCAACAGGATGCAGTAGAACAAGTTTGATTGACAGAGGCCCCACTGCGCAACCCAGAGTACCCAAAGGATCCACGTCCTGGTGCCAGACCCCACCTCTGAGAGGTCCTCTTGTCCATGCCCAATGGCTGACAGCATTTTTGGCCACATAAGGGGGACCAACTCAATATTAGGCAGGTTGTCATAATGTTATGCCGATCGGTGTATTGTTAAATGACGTAACATTAAACTGTTGCTTCTGATTTAATTCTTCGGTCATGATAGTATAACATGGAAAGGAATAATTTGAATAATGATCAGCTACAACATTAAAACCACCTGCATAATGTAGTGTAGGTCATTTTTGTGTAGCCAAAACAGCTCTGGACCTAAAATGGGACCTCTGAGGGTCTGGCAATGAAATGTTGGCAGCATATCCTTTGGTTTCTATGGGTTGTGTAGTTGGGCCTCCATGACTTAGGTCTGTCGTATCCCGGAAATGCTGGATCAGACTGAGACTGTGGGAGATCTGAGGCCAAATCAATATCTTGGGTGTGTTCCTCGAGCCTTTATTTCGGTGTGGGTGCTTTATCCTGTCAGGGGTGGGGGTGTGCTTGGTGCTCGGTTGGTGGTACATGTCAAAATAAAATAGACATGAATACCAGGCCCCAAGGTTTCCCAGCAGTACACTGCATTGTAACATTATAAATGTCATTCACTTCACCCGTCGGCGGCTGATCGGTTTATTTTTGATAGCTTAAGAATATTTTGGTATTTTTGGACTCAAGTAAGATTCTGAATGCAGGACTCTTGACTATTTCTGCCTCCACTGCTGTCCTCCTACGCAGACATTGCACTTCTCAAACCACCAGTAAATGTACAAGACTGCTACAGCTGCAAAAACAAAAAGAGAATTATAAGTGGTAATGAGACTTTTTATTAAGTGAGCACACAGGTCGAGAATTATATACCCGTTGATAAATATGGCAATTAATTTTGATTTCAGTTTGACTTTTAATTCCGCAAGGCCCAGTTCTGCGCGTAGGTAAACTAAACTTCTAGAAGTGATTGTCTGTCATCACTGCAAAGTTCAATATCATGAGCGGGAGGGATTTGATGCATGTCCTCTTTGGCGAGGGACACGATGAGTCCTGCTTGATGAATCTCTCTACCTCTTAAAATGGGGTTTCGGAGTGAACCCTCTTCTCTCTCTCTCATTTGACAGAGCCTATAATTGGACATGTCAGTGGCAATTTACCATGATCCATTTATTTACCAATCCATCCTTGGAGTCATCAATCACCTGATCCCTCAGACGCACTGCCTCGTCTCCGTAGCCGACGCAGCTCGCAAGCTTGTGTGTTTGTGAAAGATGGACGCCGATGTGGGTGGCTTATGCGCTAGTGTAGGTTTGTCTGGCTTTGACCCCCACAGTGTTAGCGGATGGGGTGTGCTATTTGAGCAGGCAGCGATCATGGTTATTGGATGACATTTGGAACAATGCCGAAGCGAGCCGGCTGTGAGTCTTGAATAGTCACAGGGAAGGCTCCCTGCCCGCCGCTGACCTTTGCATGAGCAGGGAGGGTCAGGAGGCCTAATACTATGTTATTAAGGAGATATTATTTGTATCACCTGGAACTGACACTTGTGAGCAATCACCACCAAGGCTCTCTTTGCTCTTTTGGTCTCTCTTTTGATAGAAATACAGTAACTACATGTATAGTGTTTCCTTCCACAGGTGCGTCTGGAGTGGCCCACAGATCTGGCCATCAACCCCCTGGACAACTCCCTCTACATCCTAGACAACAACATTGTCCTGCAGGTAGAGACACAGTCCGAAATACATGCACACGGAATGAATTCTTAAGCCTGTTTATTATTCTTACTTTTCTGGCACTATACCGTGGAAGAAGGGAGTAATAAAATATTTCTCACAAATTGCAGTGCTGTCACTTTAGGTGCATTTAGAGTGAGTGAGGCTGCAAACATAAAAGAAAGCAAAAGGAGCACCTTGTTAAAAAAAATCACACGTTATCACAGCTCTCTGCAGGAGTTGTTTTTAAGAAAATGTCACTCAACGTATTCTCCAAAATTAATGAATTGCCCGTTTGAGCATCTTGTAAAAACTTAATGAGTCAGTAGATGAAGGAGGCTCGGAGTCGGTGATGTTTGAAGCACCGGATCAACTCGAGCTTTTGTTGTTGTCAGACGCTGATTCTGTTGAGCTGATGTAACTGTTGACATTCTAACTTTTCTTTTGCAATAGATAATAAATGGTAGCGTGTTTGTTTCTTCAGGTGTCCGAGAATCTCCAGGTGCGTATTGTGGCAGGACGTCCCATCCACTGCCAGGTTCCAGGTATTGATCATCACCTGGTGAGCCGGGCGGCGGTGCGAGCCACCCTGGAGGCTGCTAAGGCCATCGCCCTGTCCCATCTGGGAACACTGTTCATCGCCGAGACTGATGAGAGACGAATCAACCGCATCCAACAGGTCACTGAACATATCACACATATTCTCATTGGGCTTTGGGGGAGCATGGCATTAAAACCAACGCCTCTGATCTTGTATCATATAATTTTTTTATGTATTTGTGCTAAATTTACAAAATATATTCCCATCCAGAGTATGAATATATTTCTCTATGCTACTAGTTGAATCCTGTCTTGCAAAAATTGTGTTCTTATACAACCCAATAAATGGAGGATAAGCTTCAAACATGTAGTTAAAGAACCAAAACCATGATATTTTCCTAACCAGGTAGTTTTGATGCCTAAAGCTAGCCAAACAGCAAGTGAGAAATGAAAGTAAACCGCAAGTCTAAGAATAGTGGTTCTGTGGTGGAGAGTTGATCTCATTTTATTGACAAAAGATCTGAGTTAGTTGCTTCTGCAGAGATAAGTAACTGAATTTCTTACTACGCACACAGGTTTTTATAATTCTGGCAAAGTCTCATTCTGTCTCCAAAGTCCTACCTCCCAGGGTTTCCCAGCCATTTAGAATCCTTCAGTTATAATTACTGATAGATTGGGCAGTCCAAATGATGGTGGGGTGTCAATTACTATTTGTGTTGGAAGCCGGCTTCAGGGGGCTTCAGGGACTTTCTGTTTTTTCTTGAGGCTCCGCAGCTAGTGTTTTTATTTTTCCTTGGCAAAAAGGAAAAGACAAGACACTTGGGTATGTGTCCACACGGGCAAAAACCCAAGCCTCGTGGGTGAAAGTCTTGTGTTGGACTAATGCCACATTAATCCTTTCATCCTCCTGATGTGGACTGTGTGGTAGATCCATGACCTTTACCAACCACTCCCACCTGCACCCACAAACATTCTGACCAGTCACACCTACACAATGTAGAGTTCCATTGATTTTGTGGCACGTCCTGCTGAAAAAAACACATTATTTGTGCACACCTTTCTGTAATGACATAGCAAAATTATAATGACATTCATAAGAATTAGTTATTCTCGGGCAGTAAGTACATCCTTGTTTAGTATGTGCAGGAAGAAGTTCTTTATCTTTGAAGGAGAGCTTACTCAGGAGAACGAAGCAGGTGTCGCCTCCACCCAGAGGTGGCAGGTTTATGCCTGTTGTATATCAATGCTTTGCATAATTGTTGCAACAAAGTCTAATTCTTTGTCCATCTTAGTCAGTAGCAACTGAGGATTTGTCCAAATGTCAAACTTGCTTTGCTTTTGTATTGTAAAACCCTGCTTTAATCTTATTTTCGACTTCATTTGTTGACTGCATTCTTCTGGTTGCGATAAATCCCAAGATCGAGAGTGTATTTTTTGATCGCTTGTTTTCTGCCTGCAGCAAAGTTAAAACCACTGGTTCCCGCAAGATTTGCGTTGGATCCAAATCCCAATGCAGCTCTTTGACTGAAGAAGAATTTTCTACCATATCATACTGTTATTTTATTGGGAATAAATATGAGAATGCAGTTTAGTTGTATACAGACATGGTTTTGTGGAGACAAGGTTGCTACTATCCACTGTACTTGATCATTAAGATTGCACATTATTATTTTCTGCTACATCAAACTGTGTGCCTTCTGCTAAATTCAGTACAGATGTCTAAAAGCCCCAGTGAATGATCACAAAGCAGGGGCCCATGCAGGAATGTGTTTTATATCTCTTGCAAACAATGACAACAGGAAAAAACAGCTCAGCCGGAGTTGACACCAGCGATCCATCTGGCCCGGTGACACTAATTTACCCTCACACTTGTTGCATGACAAGCCCCACTGTGGTCAGGTTGTTTGCAAAACAGATGCTGAGCAGCGAGGCAGCGTTCACATTCTGTGTCTTATGCGTGAACTTACAAAACCCTGATGCATGCAAAAAATAAATCAAGAATGTGTTTTCATTTGAGAAGAAAAACAAATGTTTCGGCCATTAGCTCCATTAGCTAGCAGCATGCTATCAGAGGACCGCAGCATTTTGACTCCAACATCACAAAGATACTGCCTGCTGGACTCAATCAATAGTCCCTTTGTGGTCTGCTGCCCCATGCTGGGTCCATGTGGAGGCAGACAGGAACATGAAATGTCTCAGATGCCTTTTTGATGGGGACCAGCCAGTCATATTGAATAGGGCAAATGTCTTTTTTACGCTATTTGTCACACCTATCTTATGTTGGGCTTTTCTAGGACTGTATTTATCAAGCGTCTCAGAGATCATTCAGACAGAAAGTCAAACTGGAACTAAAAAAAAAATCCACCTGTCAAGATTTATGAAGGTTTCTACAGTCAATCAGCAACAAGTACAAGTCTGAGAGCGAATGACACTGTTTCATGACACTGAACCGTGAAATATAATTAATGATGACGTGCTTTGAGATGTGTGATTATAATGTGTTGAGATTTTTCTCTGCAGTTTCCGATGTGCAATCACCATGCTAAAAAAGAAAACAGTCAGGCTGATGCAAATGCAGTGTGATGATGAAGGAACTAAATGAAATTCAGAACATTCGTAAGACAAACTAGATGCACAAAGGTACATCTGACAATGTATTTTAAACAGATAAGAAATGACACACAAACGAGGTGCTGCATCTCCTCTTAAACTGCTGACACCTGCTGCATCTTGTACTGTTTAACCAGCAAGTCTCTTGTTTTTTCCGTATAATAAGCATGATTAAATATGAGCATGCTCTGGCTGGAATAAATATTCAGGCGATGCTTTGACACTGCCTGGGGTGTGTTCTCATGAACCAGACACATCTGTCCATCACATGAGAACCTGGAACATTCGTCCAGAACATCAAGGACAACACTTGCATAACCAATACGTGTTGAAATTTTATTTTAATCCTGTGCAGCGGCAGTGAATTTATTGAATATGCAAATTATTGGAGCTTTGAGGTGCATTAAAATCATTATTATTACATCCCAAATTAGCTCCGTTGTGGCCGTGTTTGTTTGTTTTCAATTAGGGGCAAATTGCGAGAACTTGTTGGGTGTAGTTTTGAAGATGGAGCATTTATCGCACTCTGAAGAACTTTTTCATTATTTTGAATTAAAGGCCTATGCTTTCTATTCCTTTGCCACCTCTGGAAGTGGGTGTGTGCTTTTTTTTCCCCTCCCGCTGTCCCCTCTGCTGGGGACACAAAACTGATTAGGACAGCTCTGCAGCAGAATCCTGGAGGACATACGAGCGTTTTCCTGGGTCAAGGTGATGAAACATTTTTACTCCAAAACCTAAAATTAGGACTTTATGTGGAGACATTTTCCACTCGGAGACGCTTGATAAATACAGATTTTGGAGAAATGCTTCAACGTTTTGGGGAAATCCGCTTATTCACTTTTCTAGCTGAATTGGATGAGAAGATCGATGGTACGCTTTTGTGTGTAAATTAATTATGAAGCTACAGGCAGCAGCTGGTTAGCTTAGCAGAAAGACTGGGATCGGGAGGGGAAACAGCTAACCTGGCTCTGTCCAAAGGTTAAAAACTCCTCGTACCAGCAGCATTAAATCTTCACCTTGTTTTTGCACTTTTGCAGACAAACAGGCAACATATCCCATATTAATTATTGAGCTTTAGAGGTACAGTATAGACACACAAGTGTTCAGCCTTCTCCTCTCAGTCAGGGAATGAAAACAAATAAATAGTAATAGAGAACAGCTTTACAACAGCACACCTCAAATGAACTCCCCCTGAGGGATAATAAAGTTTATATCAAATCTAAATCAAACATACTATCTTTCCCAATTAACCTCCAACAATGCGTGCACCTCTTGGGTCTGTTAAGAGGCATCATCCTCCCAAGATTAATCAAAATCAAGCTGTCGGTGTAGCAGTTTTCACCTTCATGTCCCCATCAGGACAATCAGTTTAATTTGTTTGGAGAGCGAGATTTGTCAGCCAGTCCACGAATCCACGTTTAGGCCAAACAGGGAATGTTCTCACACATCCAAGAGATATAATTCTTGTTTCTCCTGAATTTATTTTGAAAATAGCATCATATAGAGATATCATCTGAGATATTTTTCGGTTGAAGTAAGGGGCCAAATACGTCATTTTTCCTTTCATTTTAATCTCATTAATCTGCGTTTCCAGTGCAGCGTTTTATGAAATGCCATCATTATCTTGTTTGTCGGAGAGATGACACATAACAAAAGCATTATCTCCTGTTCAACAATGATCCCCTGCAGCAGTTTGTGACGTGCCGCTTTTTTGAAAACTCCACAGGTGTCGACCAACGGGGAGATATCGGTTATCTCTGGAGCCCCCACGGACTGCGATTGTAAGATAGACCCCAACTGCGACTGCTTCTCCGGTGGGTCATCAGGCACACGTACACACACTTGTTGTGAAAGTGCACGATTAAGTAACGTATTAGATTATCTGCCAGAAACACATATCATACTTGGCCAGAAGTATATTTTGAGGAAACAAAAACTGGAGTGTTTTAAAGCTTACATGTTAGTCAGTGTGTCTTGGTATCGAGTCAGTAAATCTTGCTGACTGTGTCCCTGCTGGACAATCATTTTATTAGCACGAGCTTGAGAACATTCTTGTCTGTCTCCTGCACTGTTTCCTTCTCTACTTTCAGTCAGACTTAATGCCTAAGAAGTCCTGCTTTGACTCTGACTTGAAAAAATAATAAAAATTATGATAATGACATTTATGGAAATTATGAAAATATAAAGGAAAGAAAAGGCTTTAAAGCCACAATGGAGAGGTAAGTGTATGTAATTTGGGATGCATGTATATAGAAAGTGCATGCATGTATGTGTACGTATGGGCCGATGTATTTGTATTCATGATGACGAGGCTCCTTCTTTGCAGAAACCTCCAGCTAAATTTCAGTGGAAACCAGCTCGTGAGAAACCTTTCAAATCCATTCAAATTACAGCTGGTGGAAGAAAAAGCTCCCTTCTAGCCGCTGAACGTTTTAACTGGTTGGTGTATCATGGAAGGGCACCTGAAATGTAATAAAAGCAAGAAGGGAAGGACCAAACAAATAAGCAGATGTTCTTTTGACAGTTAGGCCATGCTTTCATTGTAAGTGTCAGAGGATGTGATTTTATCATTTAATTCTGCTCATAAAAATCAGTCTCTTTTCTATTCAAAATGGAGGGAAGTGTCTCTCCCATGCCACAAGCCAATGGGCTGTAACCATCCCTATTTCTTGGGTTGTACTTTGCATATTTTCAATCATGTCTTGCTGTTAACAGATGATTACTCTCTTCAGAGGCTTTCCGTTTCCATCCCTCCGCCGTAAACACTCACACAGTGTCTTTGAACATGCACACATGTGTGAGCACACAACCGCGTATACAAATGGACATGAACAAACACGCGCTTACACACACACACACAAACAACACACAAAAACATACAAGCATAATGTGCATGCTGTCAGGAGATAAACTGCCACCCTGCTGTCTGTACAGACCCATCAGAGGCCCGGGGCCTACTGCTGACAGCATCTAAAGGGCTTCACCCGGCTATTATCCCGCTGAGCTACCAAAGACATCTGGATGCATTCAGTCACCTACTACCACCGTCTGATAAGGCGGAGGTCACTATCAAGGTGGTCATATCCCCTCCTATGGGAAGCTCCCAACAAGTCAGAGTCCTGAGCCAAACTGATAACCGTTTAAGCGGCACCATGGGGTCTTCATGTTTTACAAACCTTGTGTGTTGCGATTTCTCTCTGACGCTAAAGAATGATTTTTACTTCTCGGTGTGCGTCCAGAACTGCTGCTTGTTGTGCTATTTTGTTGATAAAGAGTTTATACAAGCCAGAATAATGCATTTTTGTTTTTCTTATCAGGAGACGGAGGCTACGCTCGTGACGCCCGCCTCAAGGCCCCCTCCTCTCTGGCCGTGGCCCCCAACGGCACCCTCTATATTGCTGATCTGGGCAACATCCGGATCAGAGCCGTCAGCCCCAACCAGCCTCAGCCTGGCCCAGCCGGACTGGTGGAGATCAGCTCCCCACTGGACCAGGAGCTTTATCTCTTCAGCCAGGTACACAATGCCTACGCTCTGTCTTTGAAACATGCATAATTAATATATAAATATTTAAAATATCTGGAAACCGCAGTGTTACATCTCAGTTAAGGTCAAAATAAGGGCAAGGCCTTTGTGTTAATGCCATTATTGTAGCAGTACACATAAATTTACATTCATTCATGTAATGTTGCACTTGCAGTTTAAACTTAGTCAATTCATACCTGAGTCTTTACTAAGACATGCACATGAGTAAATTGACTAGTTGTACAAGAGAGTTTAGTTGTTAATTACACCCAGTAACTACCTGTTGGAACCTGCTTGGAAGCAAACTGCCAGAAGTTTATTAGCAAGACTCATGTGGGGATCATTGAACCTGTTCAACATTTCTCATCTGAAACTTCAATAATCATAAAATCTGAGGTTATTTTAAATCATGCAAAATAATATTCCTCATATTACAAAATGTCACGCTAATAATGGTGAATGATCAAATAATGTCAGCTAAGTTTGCATGATCTGATATTTCATCACACATTTAAAGCCGCAATGGCACCTAAAACATACATATTTCTCCATCTGTATGAATATAAGTAAAACTAATTCACATTTACAAAAGATTAATACATACGGTTAATCTATTTCTGCCAAGTTATGCAGCTTCTCGTGATGCTACAATGAAGTTTTGAAATATTGTTTTTGAAATATTTTTGTTTAATGATGCGACATAATAATAATAATAATACATTTTATTTCACAGCGCCTTTCTGAGCACTCAAGGACGCTTTACAATAGATTAAAAACACAATTCAAATACACACAAATAATAAAAAGCAACAGACAATAATAAAAACCAAGGAAGTTAAATTACAGTGAATATGCACATTGAAACAGGTGAGTTTTGAGTCTTGATTTGAAATGTGGGAGAGAATTGATGTTACGGATGTCTGATGGGAGAGAATTCCAGAGTTGGGGAGCAGAGCGGCTGAAAGCTCTGCTCCCCATGGTGCTGAGGCGGGCGGAGGGCATAGAGAGGTGGAGGGAGGAGGAAGACCTGAGGGAGCGAGAGGGGGTGGCAATGTGGAGGAGATCAGACAGATAGGGGGGGGCAAGGTTGTGGATGGCCTTAAATGCAAACAGAAGTATTTTGAAAGTGATACGAAATTTAACCGGGAGCCAGTGGAGCTGCTTGAGGACGGGGGTAATGTGGTGGAAGGAAGGGGTTCTGGTGATGATGCGGGCTGCTGAGTTCTGGACCAGTTGAAGTTTATGGAGGGATTTGTGTGGGACACCAAAGAGGAGTGAATTGCAATAATCAATACGGGAGGTGACGAGGCTGTGGACCAGGATGGCTGTGGTGTGAGGGGTGAGAGAGGGGCGGAGGCGATTAATATTGCGCAGGTGGAAATATGCAGACCGAGTGATGTTATTAATGTGGGAGTGGAAAGAAAGTGAGCTGTCGAGGACGACACCCAGACTCTTAACCTGAGGGGAGGGGGACACTGTGGAACTGTCAATAATGAGAGAGAAACTGTCAGATTTGGATAAAGTGGACTTGGTGCCAACAAGAAGAAGTTCAGTTTTGTCACTGTTTAATTTGAGAAAGTTTGAGGTGAACCATGATTTGATTTCAGAGAGGCAGAGGGTGAGGGAGGAGGGTGGGAGAGTGGAGTTTGGTTTACTCGAAAGGTAGAGCTGGGTGTCATCCGCGAAGCAGTGAAAGTGGATACCGTGTTTGCGAAAGATATTGCCGAGGGGGAGGAGGTATATGATGAAAAGGAGGGGCCCCAGGACGGAGCCCTGGGGCACACCTGAAGTGACGGGGGAGGGCTGTGAGGTGAAGGACTTGAGCTGAATGAA
>OMNN01071416.1:0-13506 GCA_900302755.1 Chromis chromis | reverse complement strand
GACGGAAGCTTATACCGTGGCTCCAGCGTCTTCAACAGGTGGCGAAACCCGGTGTTTTCCACGACCGAATACGGCCGTAGATCCTTAGCTATGAAAGCCGCCACAGACTGGGTGATTCTCTTAGCTTTCTCTGCGTTCGGCAGCAAAATTGACAGCTTTTCATCGATTCTTGGCTGAGCTGGATCCAGTGTTTCCTTTACGGTGGTAGGCGTCAGCTTCTCGGAGTGAAAACGGCTAACGTTATTCCTCAAGTTAGTCGTATTTGATTTTTGTGTCACAGACTTTACACACAACGTGCGTCTTGTCCAGTTCGTGCTTCCCGGTAATTTCGTAAAATCCGAAATGTGCCCAGACGTCCGCTTTCAAAATACTAGGTGCGTTTTTTATTATTGGCCCCCAATGATGTTCACCGGCATTCGCCATATTTCGCTAGGCTAGCGCTGTTCTCCCATAGTTCAATGCGATGTTGCTACTCGGACGTTTTTTTGAACTTGAGAACTTTATTGTCCAGTCCCGACTGGAAAATCAAGGGCAATGCGGGGATGCAATAATCGATTATGCTCTGTCAGTGCATCGATGCAGAATCGTCCACGTCCGCATCTCGATGCATCTTAGAAACGATTAATTTCAACACCCCTAGTCTGTATCCCATCCCTACTTTCATCTTTAACTCTTCTACTTCTACCCCCGACCCTCGTAGTTTCAATCGTAGCATCTGGACTTGGTTGAGTTAGCTCGAAGACGTTTCACCTCTCATCCAAGAGGCTTCATCAGTTCTCAAGTGACTGGTAGGGAGTTCCAGATTTTATACTCTTCAGGAGGTTGTTTAGTTTACTTCTGGAACTCCCAACCAGTCAGTTTAGAACTGATGAAGCCTCTTGGATGAGAGGCGAAACGTCTTCGAGCTAACTCAACCAAGTCCAGATGCTACGATTTAAACTACGAGGATAACCATGACCTGGATGACTGAGAATCTTCAGAGACTTCTACCCTCTATCTGAACCAGGGTCTGTATCCCCACCCCGGTTTTATTGGTGCAGTTGGTGAGATGCAGGGGTAGGTGATGGTAGTGCTGTTTGTGGTATCGTAGGCAAGACATACAAGTCTTTTTTGTTCATGTTTTAAGTGTTATCTTGTAATATTGTGGATGTTTCTTTGTTGTAAAGCACTTTCAGCTGCAAACCTTGTATTAAGGGCGCTATACAAATAAAGTTATTATTATTATTATTATTATAAACACTTAGCCAAAGCTTTGAACAAACTATTTAAATCAGGCATTTTCAGAGTATAAACCAGCTTACCTCAGACAAGGTTTAGAAAAACAAGTGCTCCCTCATCTCTTACTTTTTGCTCATGATTTTTGCATGATTTTGCTATTTGATCCCATAGACACACAACAAATGAGCCAAGACAGGCTAATATTGGTCTTTGACATAACTTAAGATTCAACAAACACTTCAAAAAAGGGCGACCTGTTGAGTTGCTTGAACTTTACCACAGATTATATCCGAGATAAGCGTTAGCCAATACTAAACTGTGTGCTTTACTTGAAGGCTGAAAAGTTCTCAAAGCAAACCCACATCAGACTAATAACAATATGCAAGACAAATGTTATACTGACGATATATTTTGCAAACTGTTTATTGACTTTTGCAGCATTTTGTATGTGCAAGGGCACAGAAATGTAAGATCTACATTGTCATTTAGCCTTGTTGAGATGAGCCAGACCTGCGCAGGTTCAATTAACAGCGATCAGCACACAGTGCCAGTTAGATATCTGCAAAACTTAAACCCCACTTACTCTGACAATGTTGATTTATGTAATTTGAGAGGGACAGGTCTGCTCAGCTGATGTACATGTAACAGAAAACTGACCTCATACTGATTTACATTAGTATTCATCTAATATTGAGAACAGAGATCACAGATCGCCTGTACAGGATTTTAATAGGCTACCCTGTCATATTTAGAGACTCGTACAAACTGATATGTGTCTGACAACATTTTTGATAAACTGGTGTGTCTCTGTGTTTTCCTTTAGGCTGCTGTAAACTGTCAGTCTTGACTATGGTCAATATCGCCACCTGCTGTTTCAGACTGCTCTCAGGAAAGGCTGGACACCAGGTAAACACCTAAGGTCACTAGATATCGTGGAAACTAGAAGATCTGTAACACCCCAACACATGCTAACACAAACTGAAGCTATCTTGAGTTAGCTAGCTAACTTTACTAGCTAACTCAAGATAGGTTCTAAACGGCTGAAAAGTAAAGTAACTGTCTTGACACAACTAGCAACCATAACATGTGCCACAACATTCCTGCTGCGGTTATTGAAGATATTTTTACTAGTCAATGGACACGTTGCTGTAAGTTAGCTAAAGTTAGCGCTAATTCAGAGCCACTCGTTAGCTACTCTAAACATGCTAACTTACCTGGTTTAGCCGGTTGTTGCACGTCATGGACCCTGAAAACGCGTCTGGGCAATTTGTTCAATAATGTAACCGCCGTTTTGGTTCGTTAATATAAACTGGTGTCATATTTCTGGATATTTGTGTAAGAAACACTTTAGCTGCTTCTCTCCGCCGACGGTCGATTTTTTTTTAGCTGCGCGCGCGGATGACGGCAATTTAATTCTGCAGTCACATGCTCCCCCACGTGCCAGATTTCAATAAGTATTTAGAACGTGTTTATCAATCTACACCATTATTCTGATTAGAAAAGTCAACGCCATTTTATCAAGGATAATATGCAGTTATTTCTTGGTCATATTGTCCAGGGGTCTGTTCCATGTAGTGAGTTTAACAAATAAGCCAGGCTTATTTCAGTTAGCCTGACTTATTGTCAGGCTATCTTAGTGTCATGAAGCAAATTCAACTTAATTCAAGCTCAGTTACTCTGGCAACTAATTCTGGCAAACTACCCTGAACCAGATCAGGACAACTGTCAGACTAACTGTGAGGATGAGCCAGATGATCCCGATGGGACAGCCAAGATTTTATAATAAATAATGAAGACACAATGATCAATTATAAGTTACAGATCATGTTATAGGGTGTGTGATATCAAACATTCAGCCTTATGCAACCTCAAATAAGTCTAAATGTAATTACTCCACTAGAATGAAAATAGCCACATAAATAGTTAACAGCACAAATGCAAAATAATTACTCTATATTGACCAGAAATGCCATGGTGGGTTTAATCTGGTCCATGCTCAATCACTCCAGCTGCTTAATAGCGCTGACACAAGATTATCTTGACTACTTGAATTTGTATTGAATTAGCTTGATTGTGTGAACTTGAACTGATCTTAATGGGACCACTTTAGCCCCAACGGATTTATTCGGTTAATTCAAGTCAGGTGCTGGACTCTTAATTCCCACTTTTCTTAGCACACCTTTTGGAACAGGCCCCCAAGTTGCACCATATTCTGTGTGGTATATACACTGATCAGCAACAACATTTTGACCACTGACAGGTGAAGAGAATAACATTGATCATATTGGTACTATGTGGTGTTCTACTGGAAAACCTTGGACTTTGGCATCCGTGTTGATGAGACTTAGACACCCAAATAAACATTGTCCCAGAACAAGCACACTCCCTCATGCAAATGGAAATCCCAAATATCACCTGCCTACCTCCACAGGAAAATGCACACAAGGAACATCTTGAGGAACATGACAATCACCCAAGATGTTGATTTGACCTCCAAACTTCCTAGACCCCATTCTGATCAAGCATCAACAGGATGCAGTGGAACAAGTTTGATTGACAGAGGCCCCACTGCACAAGCCAGAGTACCCAAAGGATCCACTGCCAACGTCCTGGTGCCAGACCCCATAGGACACCCTGAGAGGTCCTCTTGTCCATGCCCAATGATTCAGAGCATTTTTGACAACATAAGGGGGACCAAGACAATATTAGGCAGGTGGTCATGATGTTATGCCTGATCATAAGGGTTGTCTTTGAGGTTTTAAGTAAAACAAATATCAACCAAAGTCTAGCCGACTGGTACTATCCAATACAAGAGGTACTGTGGCAAAAATGATTTTACTAGCAAGAAAAGCTTGTGACGTTCCTGCAAAAATGTCATATTCATATCACATGTGGCTTTTAATGGTAGGGTGGTTGCATTTCTCTATCGGGGTATTGGCCTCAATGTACGAATACACTCGTTAGACCACAAATTTAAAAAAGGAGTTTGATTGTGTTTTGGATTGTGTGTGTGAAAAACAAAAAAACTGGAAAACAACAAGCTGTGAGAACTGTAACATTTATTGATTTTTCTAAAAGGAGATGGAAACCACATATGAGTTCCTGGAACCAGTAGATGCCACCCAACTTTGTATGTATTTTTGTAAATCTGAATGGTCTCCACTACAGCTAATCAATTATAAAAATAATCAATTTCAAATCAAAATTTTAAACAAATATAGCAAATCATAAAGACTGCAATTTAGTACATGGTTTTACAAATTGCCATCCACCTTGTGTGACAGTCACAGTTTCCATGCTACCTTATGTGGTAATATTGCTCCACACATATTTTAAATATATTACACAGTGAATATTGGCATGAAGCTTGACTGTGAAAAATTATATTTCAAATCGCAATACCTGTCAGAAAAAATGCACAGTTAGACATTTTCCCTCAAATCATTCAGCTTTAGTTCTCTACTATCTGAAACTGTATAAACATTTTAAAAACACCATATCCCTAATGGTTTTCACAAAACAGTCCAATTAAAGAGCTGTGTCTGAGTTTCTCAGTTTTACTGGAAACCAAAGACACAGAAAAGGCACAGTTACAGCAGACTGGTTCAGCTATAGCAGCCCTCGCTTCTTCTCTGCTGTGTGTCTAATGCTAGAAAAATATTAACTGAATCAAACAAGACAGAATGACAACAGGAATGAATAAGGGCTTTAAATCCACCGTGGGACACTGCATAAAAATAACACTTCATCTCAGTAATCTCACCCAGGATTTATTATTGCTATTCATTTCAGCCATGTTAACTTGAAGATCCTTTTTCTCTGAACACAGCACACAGCTCAACTGTTAACTGTCCGACTAAAGTTTTACTTATTTCCAGTTCATGTTCAGTCCACTTCAGCTTGACCGCGGAGATCCAGTCTTCACCACATCCCATTAACTCTTAGTCCAGTTTCTCAAGATGTCCCCTGCTGCCTCCAGAGTACTGTCTTGCTGTTGAGAGAAAGCCAACATGTGTTTCTCAACAGAGAAAAAAAATGTTCCCCAGTCAGCATTAACACTCTGAAACCCAAAACTTGCTGGCAATTTTGAAAGGCATGTTATCTTTTTGGGCTGCATGGTGGTTCGGTTGTTAGCACCTTCGCAACCTCACAGCTAGAAGATCCCCAGTTTGCGTCCCGGTTAGGACACCTGGGATCTTTCTGTGTGGAGTTTGCATGTTCTCTCTGCATGCGTGGGTTTTCACCGGGTACTCTGGTTTCCTCCCACAGTCCAAAAACATGCTGAGGTTAATTGATTATTCTAAATTATCCGCGGGTGTGAATGTGGGTGTGCTTGGTTGTCTGTCTCTATGTGTAGAGACAGCAATAGGCTGGCGACCTGTCCAGGGTGTCGCCTGCCTTCATCCGAGTCAGCTGGGATGGGCTTTTGTAAAATAAATTATTAAATAAATCCTACTTTTGCTTTTTCTTTTTTATGATTTATACCACACAGAAGAATTTTTAATTTCTCTTTGCTTCTAGCCACAACTGTGTTGTTTTGATAGAGGTTCAGGACTTTATATTGCAGTGAAAAATGAGTGATGTAAGTATGAATGTAATAGGAGCAAAAAGGCCCAGAAACTGCTTGGGATTCAGAGAGATAAGCTTTACTGGATCATTTTGTAGATGCTGTACTCTTAGTTTTAACAGCTGGACACTTTTTCTATTTACCTTGATGAAGCAAAGGCGGATGTATTTCTCAAACTGCTTCTTGGACTCATCTCCAACAAACGCTGTGACTGGAATGGCTGCTAGTTTCTGTATTAAATATAGTAATGTATTAAAATAGCAATAAAAATACATTGTTTAAAAGTGAGTGTTAGAATTAGGAAGTACATTTACCTTTTCTTTAATCATCCACTTGACAAACTTGTAGTCATAGGCTTCATCATCAGTTATATGTGACAGGTCCTGATCTATAATGAGAGAAATATTTACAAGTAGGGTTAGAGGCAGTCCAACTGTGATCCACATCCAGAATTTATTAAACCCGCAATAATGGATTTTCTGGTCACTTGGGGGCAGCAAAATCAAGCTGTGCACACAACCAGGCATGTGCACGGTCCCACAATATATTGCTGTGAGGGGGATTTTTTGTTCAGATTGTACAGATAGATCTTAAAATCTTAAAAGTAATAAATATATTTTAAAACCCGCACAATCATTTTTCAGCTCACCTTCAATTTACATCTCATTGTTGAATGCCTCGGCCAACCAGTCAAGCTGCAGTTTATGTCCATGTACAGATGATGCAGCAGTACTACATGTCTTATTTAAATGACATCACTTTAAAATGATGCCTCGGAAACAAAGATGCTACCTAGTCAGACTCTGCTGCAGCCGTAGAGCTGACTGCAGCTGACCAATGACTGAAGCCAGAAACAACTGATGTCATGATGCAGCAAGTATGTAATGATACTGAAGGAAAACATTAGTTATAATGAATAAAAGTAAAATAAAAAAACGTGTCGGTTGAAAATATCGATGCATTTTTAGCATCGAAGTCATCGACTATTCTGTCTAATCATGGCAGCCCAGGTTGAGACATCCTTGAGAAGTAATTTCTACCTTTTTTAAGTTCAAATACCTAACCTGAAAACTAAAAATTGTTCAGTAAATCCAGTTTAGGATCAAACAAGGTACCAAACAGTAACACGATGTGCTTGTGACGTTAGTTTAAAGGAACATTAACTCACTGAGAGATGTGACGTCAACGAGCATGAAGTAGCCTCCCTCTGGGATGACAGGAGTCATACCAGCCTCCTGCAGGATGGTGGCTAGCCGGTCTCTCTTTACCTCAAGTTCCTCTGCCAGAGAGGTGAAGTAGCACTCAGGCTGACCCATCAGCTCATAGTTCAGGACTAAACCTTGTGCCACGGCCTCCTGAAGACAAACACAAAGCCAGAAGCTTCAGACTAAAATCATCAATCGGTTCTCATGTGATGTGCGCTCTCTTATAAATTCAAAGGAGCCTTCCTTATGTAAAAAGTTAAGCAGACTAACCTGTAAAGGTGTTGGGCAGGTGTACAGAGTATTCTGCATGACAGTCTGAAGATGCTTTGTCAAGTGCTCAGGTCCTATAGACCAACCAAGCTAGGAGACACAAATGTAAAATCCACAATCAGAAATAGGTGATGAACAATATCAGAAATTATGTTGTAAATCTACATTTTTCTTACTTTCCATCCAGTAACACTAAATGTTTTCCCAGCACTGCCGATTGTAATTGTTCTATCCCACATTCCAGGCAAAGTGGCTACAGAGAAACAAAACATTATCAGACACTCAGGATATGTTTTTGAGAATCTTTAAAAGCCAATAACCAATATTTTTAAGTTGCGAATGTAATGAATCTAAATTCATGCCAAAAACAGATTTAAAGGTTTTTGCAGAGCTGCGCTGACGCATACAAAAGAAATGCTTTAAATTCGTGTTAATGCATTTTGTAGTGTGGCTGTACACTAAATCAAGTCAACTGAACGCTTACCAATTTTGATATGCTGATGCCCCTTGTAGACGAGCCACTCATAAACCTCATCACTGAAGCACAGAGTGTCGTGTTTAATACAGAGGTCTGCGATCATCTGCAGCTCATCTCTGCTGAAAATCTGTAGAAAGAGGACAAGAACTAATGAAAGCACTCAACTTCTTCTCAGCAAGCTTCTCAAACACAGTCGGTGCTTTTCATTGCCTCCACATTTCCCTCATTCTGTGTCTTAGTTCCTCCCAGTGAGGATTTAAGAGGTGGCTGTTTCGTCCACATAAGCTTAGTAAGCGACCTCCTTGTCTCCTCGAGGTACATTTAACCCTCTGAATGCCAAGAGAGAATTTAAAAATGGCTTCTGTGCAGTATGGCACGATTAGAATGTAATAAATCATAATTAAGAATAAACTAAAGTTGAATTTCTTAAATTATTACTCAAATAATACTATACTCAAAAGAAAAAATGTTGGCTCCACATACGATAGATATTTTAATACTTTTTTTTGCCACATAACTGTCGGTCAAACAACCACAGTTGTTTATTTGTGGCAAATTCTTAAATAAAAAATAAAGAATAACGTAATTTTCATGAAATATCACAATTTTAAGCTAAAGATTTTCTCTCGGAACGGCATGTCACAAATGAGTAGTTCAAGGCCCGTCAAAAAGTTAATTATCCTGTGATTTCTCCTGTTTTTACTGTTTCTGGTGAATAAATTGTGTCATTTTGGTTATTTTTTAAAAGACAATATTATTTTGGGTTTAGAGGGTTAAAGGACTGGAAGATGGGTCTGGGTCATGGGAGGAGAGGAGGCATGAGGAAGCATAAGTTAGCATCTTGAAAAGCACCTCGTGAGTGATGACTGTGGTCTGTACTTACCTTCCCAATTGGATTGTTCGGAGTGTTAATGATGATAGCCTTTGTCTTTGAGTTAAATTTACTGGAAAGCTCATCTGGGTCAAGATACCAGTCAGCACTCGTGATTGTCTTCTTTCCAGGCTTCTAAAAATTTTGCAGAACACATTTTCTGTCATGGCTCCTTACATCTTCTAACATCCTCAAACCACAGAAGTATGCAGTAAATACTATATGTATCCAGGAATCTGCAGGTTTTTTTAAAGTCTAAAGAGCTGTGAAATTCAGTTGCCTCAAAAGAGACCTCAGGCGGTATGACAAAGTCTGAAATGGAAATGCACTTATGAATGTTTCTTTGTATGAATGTATGCTATCAGGAGACGTTTACACTCACTTATACTGAGTAAAAAATAAGGCTTTTCTTAACATTTTGTAATGTTAAGAGAAAATTATGAGGTTAGTCAGGATAATTTTGACTTTATTTATATTGTTTTGATCACAAAATTCTGTGATTTGTCACAATTTTAAAAAGAAATTTCATAAAATTTAAAGGAAATCGCCAGACTCTTACATTGGTTTGATTGTGTGTTGCAAGTTGCATTTCAATTAATCTTAAGTCAAACTTACAAGGCGTAACGGTATCAACACAGGCTTGGCCCCTGCCATTCGCACCATCGGTACATAGCAATCAAAGAAGGGTTCAATGATGATGACCTGGAGGAGAAAACATTACACAAGAAATGTGATGTTAACACTAGGAGCATGTTTATGAATATATATGTATGTGAATGTGTGTGAAGTTAGGGAGAGAAATGTCCTCACCTCATCTCCTTCTTCCACCAGTGCTTGCATGGTGCTGAATAAGGAACCATAACCTCCAACAGTGACCAGAATTTCTTTCAAGGGGTCAATCTGGCGTCCATAGACCTTCCCATAAACCTGAGAAAGAGCCTTCACCAAAGGTGGATGACCCTTTAAACCGACAGAGAACAAGTTTAAAAAACAGTGAACTTCTGGCTTCAGCAAATATTTCAATGAAAACTGTATCAAAGTATACATTAGATTTTTTTACAGTAGGTCCTATCTCTGTACCTCCAGCCTGCTGATTTACTAAATGTAGAATTTTAGCAGGTAATCGTATTAATCATAACCGTCAGTATGAAATGTGAAAATAAAATTTCAATATTGTCCCAAGACCGACTGATAAAACATATGTGCCTCACTTGCTGACAATTACACTTGTCACAGCAGAAATTCTAATTGCTACAACTGCAGCTGATGTGTAGCATAACTCAGTGGGGACTTCCTACATTTGTGATCTGAAACGTATAAATCTGCAGCATTCAGAACCATTTAAACTTAATCATCAGCTAAACCAGGTCTGCTGCAGGTGAAACCTCAAAACCGGTGAGCTCCACAGCAGTTCAGGTCATTTCTACACATTTTAAACATGGTTACTTGCAGAATATTGGTCCTAAATTTTTTGACACCAGCTATGACAGGACCAAATTCTCTCTTTGGTTCCTCAGTTCCTTTTCAAAAAGACTTACAAGATATTCTAAAGCTATACAGCTAATCAGACTTACAAAGCCTCTGGTGTACTGATTCAACCTGTCCACCGAGGCAGCCTTTGCTAGTCCCTCCTTAATATAAGAAGGTGGAGGGAGGTCTGGAAAGCCTTGGCCCAGGTTAACGACGGAAGGATCGGCTGCCAGTGAAGTAAACGCCACCCTGAGGTGACAAACATAAAAAGCATTAGTGGACAGAACAGAGCTTCTGGGATGTTTCCAACAGAAGGGAAAAAAGTCAGCCACAAAATATGATGGCACAGGTAATGATCTGAGTGCGGTGCAGTAACTGGACCGAGGTCAAACCTATGCATATGTTTGTAATGGTGGATTTTAAACATCCTGTACTGCTAATTTCAATTTAAGTTCAAGTTTCTACATATTTTTTAGCAATAAATTCTACATATTTTTAGCAATAAATTACAAGGATGTTTCCAAGAAAGTCCTACACAACTTGGCACTAAGTACAAGGAAATTAAGAATAAGTTATTTTCTTACAGACAAAATAGGAAATTATGTCGTAAGCCAGAAAAAAAGTTCACAAACTCAATTAAGCTTAATTTGGATCCTTCTGGACTTATAGCTGCCATACGTTACAGAGCCACTTGGCAGTCAGTAAATATTGATTTAACCACTGATGGGTTTGAAAGGCATAATATCTTTCAAAAAGCACCAAAATTCCACCATTTACCAGCCAGAAGCGTTATTTTTTCAACTCTCCGACAGACCTTGAACTACTCATCTGTGTGGTGTGGTTTAGTCAAAAAAACTAAATCTAAGCCCCACGTTTTTATATTTGATCAAAATCACATTATTCTACATATCTAGATTAGTAATTCACCAAAAATAAATAGTTGTGACTAAACATGTTCTGTAAAAAAGAAAACACAACAGAGACGCTATGACTGACTCAGCTGTGGCCTACAGTCGCGTGACAAAAACTCAGGGCCTCTTTGATTGAACTGGGCTGAACTGCAGGTTGTGTTTACACAAAGCAGATACAAGACAAGTGTGGGAAGATTAAAGATTAACAATGTAAGTAGTAAAATATTTATAGTCATAGCATAGAGTTGCTATTTTTCTAGTATTGGTAACAACTGTGGGCGCTTGGAAAAATGTTGTACATGTGATTCCAGGTCTTTTCCCTTTTTGTAAAACAAGAAATTTAACTTTTAAATTTTTCTATTTTATGGTTTATAACATTGTAACTTGCACATTAAGTTTAACTGCACATTACACATTTTTGAGTTCTCTCTACTTGGTGTTTCCATTGTAATGCAGGACTTTATATAGTAGTGAAAAATGAGCCCACAGTTAACAAAAATGTGCAGAAAAAACATCCAGAAACGGCTTGGAGTTCAAGAAATAAACATTGAAACATAATGAGCAGGTACTTAAAAACTTGAGCAACACACTTTTCCCCATTTCTGTTATAGTTATACAATTTTGTAGGGGCGGCTGTGGCTCAGGTGGTAGAGCAGGTTGTCCAATGATTGTAAGGTTGACGGTTCGATCCCCGCCCCTCCACATGCCAAAGTGTCCCTGGGCAAGACACTGAACCCCAAATTGCCTCAGATGTACGTCGCATTGGATAAAAGCGTCTACTAAATGAAATTGTAATTGTAAATTATAGTTAATACCAAAAACTGTACAGACTATTTTTGGGGAGATATGTGTAATGTATGGCTAAACATAAGCTTATTTTTTAAGAAATTATGAGGAAGGTTTACTAGACACTAGCTGCAAAATACATCCTAAAATAAATCATTACTACAATGTTTGGCTATCAGCATATCACTTCATGATTCGTCTGCTCTGTTTACTTGCTGGGGAGACATCATTTTGTGTAAGTTTCCATTCAAACTAAGCAGCATCCAGCATAAGGAGCTACTGCACTGTAAACCCTACTTGCCTGCTGCTCTGCCTGGCTTTAATGCAATACCACTGCAATATAAAATGGGAACCTGATCCGCAGTCTGTTAACAGAACCTCTGCCCTGCTGTCTCATTCAAACAGACGAATGTTTCAATCACTGTTCACTTACCAGACGTTCTGGTCCAGACCCTCAATTCTTTTGGTGTGTGTGTGCCGCGACATCATTATATGCTGCAACACAAAACCAAAATGCGTAAGAGTATAGTTACGTTCAGGAGCCTAGCTCAAGGGAATGCAGCTAAACTAATCATCAACCACTTGAGATTGTACTCTGTACTCTACTCTGTGCTTTTGTAGCTTCTGTGGTTATATCATAGTTGAGTTTTAATGCATTACCTACAAGTTCTCCAACAATACTAACACAGTAGTTTAAATCAAATGCATTCCACCTCTAGTATTTTCAAACTAAACATGTTAAATCCACATATTATGCAAGGTAGGTACATTCAAAGTTTTATGAGGTGGACTTACCTGTGAAGTACAAAACCTCCTTCTGCAGTTTATGGGAACTGAGCGACATGCAACCCTGGAGCAAGTGAGGACCTGTCGTGCAATGCTCATGCTGCACGAAAAGAGAGAGGCAAAACAAGCTTTTTGTCACACTGGCTGTTTGAGTAGTTAGATGTTGCTGCTGGTTCCGGTAACGTTTCAGGCTGTATGCCTGTTTCAGTCTTTATGTGTTTATGTGTATGTAAGAAAATTAGCTATTACAAGCTCCGTTCTGTCCCACTGTGTGCTGACTTATCAGTGAATTATCTTAAAACTGATGAAGTCTTTAAAATGAAAGATTCTCAAGCATCGACTGTTCCAATTCCTGCCCTACTGTAAAGATCTCGTAATTACTGTAACTAGATAAAAGGCCTTCAGTTTTGTTTGTCTTGTGAATGCGATGCTCCTCAGGGGAATGTCAGGATAACAATTACACCACATCTAGTGTATTCTTGGTTTGACTAATACTACTGAAAATGTATAACAAAACTATTTCTCTGTTATGTACGGAAGCCCTAAACGGTCATGGGTCAACTAAATTTTTTCGCTCCGTTTTCTCAAGAAAACGAGATAATTTTGTTGTTATCACACGATAACAAAATCCGTTATGTCGTTATAACGACAAAATTATCTCGTTTTCTCAAGAAAACAAAATCATTTTCTCGTTATAACGAGTTAATTTTCTGCTGAGGTAGAAAGCGAAACCAATCAGCCACTTACTGTTAAGGACGATAACTTGTATCCGCAGACTTGCAAAAGTACAAACAAACACGTGAACAGGCTTCGCTGCGCTGAGCCGAAAGAGCCGGCTCTTTTTAGTGCACCACGCAGTAGGGCTGGACCCTAATAATCGAATATTCGAATATTCATTCACTGCGGTGGTATTCGAATAGTAAGCTAGACATTCGAATATCTCC
>OMNN01071414.1:0-16934 GCA_900302755.1 Chromis chromis | reverse complement strand
TTTTGTGCACTTGCACAGGGATAGACATAGTTGTGTGCAAAGCACACAGGCAATGCTGTTTACACATTCCTGTCACTACTTTCACAGTATTTATCTGACTGATAGTTGGTGGCAGTGACATGCAAAGAAGCAACTCACCAACAAACTTAGTGAGAAAGAAAAATGAAAAATAAACTGCATTTTATGAGGAAGGCAATGCATTTAACACATTCATCAGGCATCAAGAATGCACAACACATTTTGGAGAATCACAGTGAATATAATCATAACTTTGTCTCAGTTAGAGACATGTCAGTTTGTTGGAGCTTGCAAAGAATGTAAGCAGTGACATTGCTTCTGCTGAATAAGCTAATCACCCTTAATAAACACACACCTGAACATTAAATCTTACCTAAATCAACAACACAAAGCAAGTACAAACAGTGGTATGTGTGTGTTTTAATGTCTGCATTGTGCATCTGTCTGAATTGGAGGCCACTAGTTATGCAGCTGTGAATGAGCCAGTGATCATAAGGTCGGTGTTATATTTTCTGCATCCCCGAGTTTGTGAAGGTCCATTAAGGTCCACATGATGTCAATTTCATCATCCACCATCGGGACTTCCAGAAATGTGTCATAGGGGTGGCAAGGTGGGGCCACTGAAATCTTTGGGTGGCACACCAAAACCAAAAGATATAGCTGAATTTCAGCCATCCTATTTTTACTTTGGTTTCTTATTTTGCAGTTACTGCTACTAATTATCATTTAGGTGACCGCTGTTCAAAACAGCCCAGGAGAAGAGATGCTGCTGTGGTTGGCTTAAGGGGAAAAAGATCCACTATAGGCATCATAAATCGGAGGCATTGTTAAAATGACCCATACATTAAAGAAACATACAGATCTTTATTTAAAATTTCAGTTTTGAAAATTCTGTTCATGTGTGATGGTAATTTATCAAAGTACAGCAGCTTAGGGAACAATAAAATGTTCATTATTACTTGACTACTTGTTGCCATATTTTGGTGGTTACTTTACTGATTAGAAAGGTCACATTCTGTAAGGCAGCCATACACATATTGATATTATTGCTACTGTGACAATACATCTACTGATGCCTCTGGACACATATTCAGTGATGTTCCTGGAATCTTTGGGTGTTTCGGGTCTTTCAGCATCATACACCCTCCTCCAGGTGACCCAGCCGGGGCTGATCAGACCCCAGCTTGTGTCCAGATGGCTAGATACCATGACTCCATGGCTCTCCTCTCTTGAGCCACAGCCATCTTGAGGCTCTTTCTGCCACTTCGGTGGTCCTGTGAATGGCTCTCCTCTTCCTCTTTCCCTTGATGCCCAACTGGCTGAAGGCTCTAGTTAAGGAACGGGCTACAAAACTCCTGCATCCCACTTCCTCTGGAAGACACCCTGCTCTCCATCCTGCCTGCTGACAGCTGTTGACCAGCTCTGCATATTTGGAGAGCTTCCGTTCAAAGGCCTCTTCCAGGCAGTCTTCCCATGGGACTGTCAGCTCCAGCAGCACAACCTGCTTGGTGGATTCAGACACGTGGACAATATCTGGTTGCAGGGTGGTGGCTGCAATGTAGTTGGGGAACTTAAGCTGCCATCCGAGGTCCACCAACAGAAGCCAGTCCCTTCCAGAGGTTAGGTTGCCTGATATTCTTTTGGTAGGTTTTGGTTGCTCCCCAGCTATGACAAAGGCGATGGTCTGCTTGGAGGGTCAGAACCGCCTTGTCCACTCAACTCCTGTGCTAATATCCTCAGCAATGGTTTTCAGGACCTGATCGTGCCTCTATCGGTACCGTCCCTCTCCAACAGCCTTTGCGTAGCTGCTTAGGATGGGTTCCAGGGTCTCTCACTTATAACACAGTGGGCACGCTGGTGTCTCTGTTTTGCCCCATGTGTGCAGATTTGATGGGCTTGGAAGCACATTATACACCGCCTGGACAAGAAATTTGATGAGGTGAGGCTCAGCTCTCCAAATCTCAGCCCACGTCACTTTTCTCTCCACCACATTCTCCCATCTTGTCCAAGCTCCCTTTTGTTTTATTATCACCACCAAGTTCTCATCTCCTCCACAGCTGCTCTCACCTCCTCCTGAACTAGGTGGCACCTTTCCTTCCCTCTCTTGGTGTTCACATGGAGAGATGGAAAGGATCCTAACCCAGCCCGGCCTCGTGTGACATTTACAGTTTCAGCCTGTTTTATTTAAGGTTTACATGTAAAATAATACCTTTTTCTGTGATTTTGCTAGTTATTATCTATAATTTAACCAAAAAATATCAGCAAATTTTACCCCAAAAAATTACAGGTAAAACTAAATTTTTACAGTGTACATTCTAAACAATATATTTTATATCATATGCTAATACTCTGATATCGGTTCACACCTGTTTACTGGCACATTTGAATCCTGGGGATGAACATTAAAGTAACATATTTTTAGGGGAAAATTTACTATTATATAATATGACTTCAAATTTTACTTAAAAAAAAAAAGTCTGAACCTTTTTCAGCCCTGGAAAATATCTGCTGGTATTTCTACTTACATTACCACTCAATATATTTTGCATTACTGAGCATTAAGTTTTGCTTTGCCTCACAATATGATTTTTTTTTTATATCCTCTCTGAACCACAGGAACAGTTATTAAGCTGGTTCAGCTCTTCAGAGTCAGACACTGAAAGTTTGGAGGAAAATGGTTCTGAAAAACATATCCCACCTTGATCCTCTGTGTCGCCACCATCCCCAGCGGAAATTACTTTCCGGAGTGAAGCAAAAATTATGTTTTTTGAGGGGCCACCAATTCCTCCTGTAGATTGAAACCAAAAGTTCATTTTTGATCTTTGAAACAATAATTGACAACACACACTAACCTCATGGTCTGTTTAGTAGCTGCTCTTCCTTCGTCTTCGCTGGCGGATGGAGCACCATTTTTCACTTCTAAGTTGACTCGAAAGTGAAGATTGTTGCTTGCAGCCTGACTTTGAACTGACACATCATGCTTGTCTATCAGTGAATCATTAATTAAAAACACATACACACAATCTCTTAATGTTAAATATTAAAGTAAAACAAATTTTCCAAGGTTTTCCTCTTAATTAGGCTAATATGGGGGAATGAATGTACATTAAACAAAGTGTTTTGTTGTAAAAGATATTTATTAATTACAAACCTTGGCATTTGACAAGTACACAACTAAGTAAACTACAAGTGGAAAGTGGTTTCTAGGTGCTATTAATCAAAGAAATAAAAAAGAGGCTCTTATGGCAGCTGCTTAAACTCATTTCCTGTAAGCAAGAAAATGAAACCTCACTACTTGACCTTACTTAAAGTGTCTCCGTCCGGCCCACTCCTCAGGTAGCCGAGCGACAACCTCCACACTGGTTCGACAAGGTTATCACAGAGGCTCTATCATCAATTAGATTGTAACTATAATGAGAGGCACGTCTGGGGAGCTGCTCGCTTTAAATCACAGCTGCCTCATTTGTCAAGATGAGCTGAGTTTTCGCGTCCCTTCGGTCCCTGAATTACATCCAATGGGATGGAGGGCCGCACTGGGTGTCACTCCAATCAGTTCCCCGGCACATTGGGCGGGAGGTGGGGAGGTGTGATGGGCGACGCCTCAGCAGCTGGAGCCAAACAACACATAATGCACAGGATACATATGAAAACAGGAGCTGTAACACCTCTGAATTATGAAGTGAAAACCAGACATCTACTCCGGCTTAATAGCTGCTTTTATTATCAGAGATATTTAAAATATTGCAACATACTTGCTATTCATTATAATGACTGCAATTCAGCAACAAAGAACCTAAATGAAGCGATCTAACCTGCATTTTGCTATAATTTACATAACAGACACACAATTACATTCAATAGTGCACCTCTAATTGAATCAAATATTGCATGCATTATAGGCTATAATGTGAAAACAAATTAAAGTGTAGCCTAGAAGAACATTTTTCTTAAATTAATTAAAAATACATGCCCATTTACAGTTAAAGCTGACAACCTTTTTTTTTTAGCATTTAGCATAAACCTTTTTGGATGTTTATTTGATGAATCTGACACTTCTAACTACTACTACTACTAACCCTAACCTCAGAAATGGTATCTGGCATTGAAACCCCAGGGTTATGAAAAACATGTTGTTTTATAGTTGCACATACCAACAACAACAACAACAACTTCATTTGTATAGCACCTTTTAAAAACAGAGTTTACAAACAGGGCAAAAAAGAAAAGAAGAATACTCAGGAAGACCATTGAGCAACAGATGGCTGGTCAGTCCAAACATTGTAAAGGATTCTCAAAATAAATTAGTACAACAGCACAAGATAAAATAATAAAGTGCCACATCTAAGTAATTGAAAGTGGAATTAAGGAAAAATAGAGGGTGAAACCATAAACACAAGGCTAACAATGATAATAATAGTAGTAACAGTAAATATGTAAATAAAGGATAATAAAATGAACAACGAAATAAATAAAGTTAAAAACCAATTAGATGATAAAATAATTATAATAATAACAATAGAATTAGATGACATAACATAAAAGCAAGCCTATATAAATGGGTTTTAAGAAGTGATCATAAAATAACCTGTTCCCTGCTTACCCCTCTTAAATGCTTCTGCTTCTTTGCGACTCTCCTCTTGATCACCTACTAAATAAATCTGTTGCATCTTAGCACGCTTTCTTCTGGCTGACCTTCTCTGCACCATCAGCTGCAGGTTTTAGCTTTCTATCCATGTTTCGGCAACAAGTGCCGGACACATCTGAGTGCTTACTGCATCCCAGATACCTTCAGTGCATCTCTAACTTAAAACCTCAACTTTAACTTCAAATTTAGCTCCTATTTCACTGCTACACAGGTGCTGGATACTTTGTGATGGCAACTGCTGCCTGCCATTATGGATTTCACCAGCTGTGTCCCTGCAGCTAACACGACCTGTTGAATATCTGTGGAAAGGCTTCACAAGGCCGGCACAGTGAGAAAAATGCACAAACTACCCAATAGCCAGACTGCACCTGTTGTAAAGAAGGAAAGTTTGAAAGGTTAGATTATGCTGAAAGCTGTTTAAATCTCAATTTTTAAGCCAGGATGCTGAGATGTGTTTGAGAAAAATGGAAATGTGATCACTGATGCCAAAAGTCTTCTAAAGAGGTTTTTTTTTGCCATTATAAGTCAATAGACATTATAATTCTATAGTTAACATATAAAAACATACCATCTAACAGCATCAGTTTTTTACCCAGTATTACTACTCTGTGTCATAGTCTGAAAAAGAAAAATAAGTAATGAAAACTCCTTGTGAAGGGAATTTTGAAAGGACCCAGTCTGTCAGCTGCCTTTTGTTTTCTGGACCAAATTTACATTTCAGTGGATCTGGCTGAGGTCCTAGTTTCAGAAAAGGTGAGATGGTGTTCAGAGTCGGGGAGCAGGTCTTTGACCACATTTTATTGACAGCAAGCCAGAAAGCACAGGATTAATTTTGTTCAGTCGGTGTTTGACCTTTTGTGCTTTAATTTAAGTCTGCAAAGGAGTTTCCTCTTCAGACACATGCCGTCTCCTGATTTACCGTCCAGGCTTCCGAATGTGAGACATTTCTAAGATACAAAACAGCCGGTTTTCACCGCTGACCAACACTCAGTTCCCATCTGCAACGGAAAATTAAAACTAGTAGAAATATCTAAGAGAATTTCAGTCCCATCCAACACTGAGAGGGAAAGACACAGGAGTGCAGCAGAGTATGACTGTTTATACCCCGGTGATTATTTGGTGTTGGTAATCATGCTTGTAAAGAGAAGAAGACAACAAAGCAAATTTTAATCTAGTCTTTACTGCTGATGGCTGCTGCTGTTGTGGAAAGCTGTCAGTGAATCTGTAGTGGTCTACAGCTCATAATAGCACAATAAATAAGGTTTGACATTGTCCAGTTTCTTATTTTCTTACTGCAAGTACAATATGGATTTAGTTTCCAAAAAAATGTCATCAAATTCCATCTGTGCAATTTATCGGTATTGACAATAAGCTTTCCATCAAATGAACTCCCACTCTCCTTTTTGAACTGTGTTCTGATTTGAACCATGTGCATACTATCCACTAACGTGAATAGAGTTTAAAACACTGTTATCAAAGGTTTTCCATCAACACTAGCAATTTCAGATTGTTTGGTGAAAGTACTCTGGCCACACTGAAAGCCCCCAAACCAAGGTTACACTGACAGACCCTTTTTGGTGTCATTACTGATAACTGTGTCCATTCTGTGTGGTCTGGGCTAAGTCCTTGGTTTGGGTGTGGGTCTGTCAGTGTTTTCAAAAAGGTTGTATTTTTGTACTGTGATCATCTCCCATATGGAAAATATGTAGGAAAAATGCTGTAAGAGACGCCATTATATGTAAAACATGAACATGATTATGACTTTGAGAACAATGAAAACAGCAGCATCAGTTTTTTGTTTTTTTTTCACATGCCAAACAACTTCTATTAGCAGTTGTAATTATGACCAATTCCTGGAGGAGCTTGTTTTTACATTATTATATTCAACAAACATCTCCCACTGGCATCCAGTGCATTTTTCCCCCCGTTTTTTCTTAACCATTGGGCCACTGTTGCAACAATGACAACAAACAAAGCAATACTAAACCAAGCCATGATGTTTCCAGAACCTTATAAAGTAGTTAAAACTTCAACCACAGCATTGTGAGACCATTCAAATGTGTATAAAAGTGACACAATAATGGCAAAACATATAAACACTGTATATTCTCATATTCTCTGTATAGTCTTCTTCTACCTTCAAAAGCATACTTTATTGCAATTTCTGTGAATGGATTGACTGAGAGTTTCATGCAAATAGACAGTGGAGACATGGAGTCAGGCACATGTTCATCCACACAGTGATTTAAAGCAGTTTCTAAAAAGTGTTTCAATACCCAAGAAAGTCTCCAAAAAACAAGACTAAACCATCCAGGCTGGCACATTATAGCTTTTATCTTAATGTCTTTTTCAGTGTCTTTCTCACCCAGACACGTGCACACATTCTTCTACATACAATACATGCAGACAACAATTATTTTCAAGTATACAGTAAGGGAGAGAGAGCAAGCCACGTTCTCGTGTCACTTTCAGCCCTGATTTTAGAAAAGGCTGCTGATTGCAATGTGGAGAGCAGTTTTGTGCTGGCCAGACCGTGACAAATCCTGGTGGGCTGCTGGGGCATCAAAAAATCCATAAAGTTTCAGCCGGCCCTTTCTATGTGCCTGTCACTCAGGGAGCGTCATGTTCATAATGTAATCAGCCCTCACTGACTCGACCCGAGCACCCTCTGCACCCCACAGATTGCCCCAGCGGAGTCCAAGGTGAATTTCTTATCCAGTGTACCCCTGATAGGGTGGCACCGAATGTCACATGAGCATGCATAGCATTATCTGTTGACACTGATTCTCCTGCGTTTAGTAAAGACAAAGAAGAAGAAGAGGAAACCGAGAATAAAGAAAGTAGTAGAGAGTTTGAGACTGACTGACCAAGATTGTTGAGACCAAGACTACAATTTGTCACAGAGCAGGAAGCTAAAAGCAGAGAGCAGCATTGAAGCACTGACCGAGCTAAATCTAAATGAAAGCTAACCCTAAATAAAAGACTCTATGGAAGGATCTAAATTAGGTAATAAATGTTCCCACTGAAGTTCCACATTTTTAGAACTAGTCCATGGTGTTAGGGATCAGCAACACCTCAGTTTGACTCCTAAGATGTATGATTTTGGGTATAAGCCTACCATTGGTCGCTCATTTAAGGCGACTTTGTTCTTCTCTTCCGCTATCTGCATGTTGTCTCTATAGATTCTCAGTCACGCAGGTCGTTGTAATCCTAAGAACTCAGTCAGTTAGAACTGAAGAAGCCTCTTGGATGAGAGGTGAAACGTCTTCAAGAACCTAAAACTGAAGTCCAGTTGTTTTCTACTGACGGTCCTAGGATTATCTGTGTATTACACTTTTCTTTGCTGCGGGAAACGGCAACCTTTGAGTAGCAAACTACACAATGAAAATTCCAAGTTTTGCAGAGGATTTTGATCATGCAGTAAAGGAACCCTGCTAGTGCAAATGTTCCACCCAAACAATTCCACCTGTCACTATACTGAGGGGAACACCATTCGCTTAGCCCCACCAATGACATGCCTGTGATTGGTTTAAAGAAATACTAACAAACCCAAATGTTTTTTCCTCCATAGCTGAACGATAAGTTGCAGCCAGAGCATTATGCTTGCATGCTCTACAGAATAGGCTGGATAAGTGACTAGCACACATAGATGCCCCCCTTTGCCTGCCACCCGGCTTGTAGTGCATCTTGGAATCTTATTCATGTGTGACAACAACATGGAACGTGACATGGAGAAAAGGCTCAATACAGTATCAGCAGTAATGCGGAGGTCGGACCATCGTGGTTAAAAGAACATGAAACAGAAGCATGAAATTGCTGATAAACAAGTTTATCTGTAAGTTCAACCTTAACGATATGATTAGGAGCTCAGGCATCCAATTAGGTCAGAGTGGGGTCAGTAGAAACAGCTGAGGTGTCCGGGCATCTGATTAGGAAGCCTTGAAGTCACCTTCCTTTGGAGGTTTTCAAGGCAAGTCCACTTTGAAAGAGATCAAGGGGTACACACAGAAAGGATTGCACATCTCATCTGGTTTGGGAACGCCTTAAAATCCTCAGGAGGAACTAGAAAACATTGCTGAGATGGACATCTGAAATGTCCTGCTTAACCTGCTGCCACCACAACCTGACAGGTTAAACTGAAGGAAATGGATGGTTGGATGTTCCTTTTGAAGAACCACAGAGGGAAGCCTGATTTTCAGTTTCTCACTACATATTTAATTTTGTTCTGATGTGTGGGTTTAGCCAATTTACTTTAATACAGTAATAAATGTTACACAGTGACTTAATGGACTTTGTCTGAGCTGGTGATTTTTTTTTTCTGTATGGGCAGATTATAAGGATAAGGATTTAATTAAGGGTGGAAAAGGGAGGCCTGTCTGTGAAAAAGAGATGTGTTGTGTGAAAATACACAAAGTTTCTGACATTATGGGATGAAATCAGAGCTGAGCCTAAAGCAGGGAGCTGGCATGAATGATGAGAGCCAAAGGGGTTCCTTTTGCACTGAAGGTACTGATGACTGAACTCTAGCTGAGAGCAAGAAAGTGAAGTAAACGGAAACATCTGAATGAGAGGCGACATGGCCTGAAGTCGTGGTGAGAAAGTTGTCGGCAGTTAGTAGGAACGACTGAATGATTAGCAGAATGAATTGTTGAAGAGAACGGAACGAAATGAACTGGCTCCGCTGAGTGAAGGATTATCTCCATCACTGCTGACCGCAAGCCAGTGCTGTCGGGAGAGAGGAGCAAGGCCATTTATACAGAAAAAGGATAAGAATAACAACATTAGAGCTTGAAATTACCAGAATACACTCTTTGACATGAAATAATTTTATTAAAGCTTTACAAAGTAGTATTTATTGTATTGGTCTGTTGTTTTTTTGTTGAATTAAATGCCTCTTTACTGATTCAGTGAGATTGTCCTCACCCACAGACTGAAACACACTGATTAGTTTCGCTTTCAGGCTATTTCAGATAGAATAGATCAACATTTTGGAACATTTTATGAGCCTTTTGTGTCTTCTTTAAGTTGCCTGGCAACCAGCAGAGGCTCCAGGAAGTCACTGTGCTCAGCCATTGAGACACCATGGAAATGCGTACAAATAAAACTCCACTTCAGGCACATTTTGCATTTTTAAGTGGCAGTCTCAAGGATTTTCATTTGAATCAGTGCCTGTTGACTCACTGTCTATTGCCAAATGAGGTAACACAATAGTGACCCACAAATGAAATGATGTGAAATTCCTTGAATTTACAGTATTACACACTACATGTCTGTGGTGATATTCCCATGCAAAATCACAAGCTGTGCACTGTTAGTGACATGTGTTCCATCATAGACGGAGCTAACACAACTGACTCGCTGTTCAACTCGCCTGTTTTTTTTATTCCTTTGCTAGAGTTGCAAGTAAACATTGCTTTGTCCAAACAAATGAAGGCTGTTGTCATGGAGGTGTGGCCCAGGTGTCAGCTGCCAGCTGTAACAGCACTGTTTGGATCTCTGGAAGAAGAGGTTTAAAAACACACCTGCAATTACTGCTTATAGGTGCCACCGAGGAGAATGGAATAAAGAACTTCGAGTTGCCACTTTGAGCTTTTCGCGTGTCGTTTAAGTGGCATAGAAGGATGGTTAAGGAGACGGTTAAGATCTGGAGGAGGGTGTCGTACATCAAGAGCATGTGGCATAAAATGACAAGTGATAAGCAACAAAAAAAATACTGTGGGAACACACAAAGTGACAGTTTTTTAACACCAGACTGGCCCAGAAAGTAACAGCCCATAAAGCTACATCTAAAGACCAGTTCATGGTTTCGGCATCACATAAATTTCATCATCTGCTCAGGTCTACCAGGGTTTGCATGGAGCTCTCTATGGACGTCCACATGCAGTCCAAATATGTGACAGACTGTGGACTGTACATACTGCAAGCACAGTGATTGCACATTTGCCAAGAAAACAAAAAGTGCTCAGAAAGCATGTGCTTTTTTTGAGGGGAGATTTTCCGTTATACGCACCTTTATATATATATATATATATAACACTTGCTGCCAGACCTTGACCAGAACCCTGCTTTGATTTGTAGCTACATGCGTTAGGGCATCAATGGTGCCCAAACACAGTGACAAGTTCTAAATTCTCCCACTGCAACAACCTGCGACAATAATCTGTTCCTAAATGTTGTACCCTTTAAAAAGTGTCAATGTCACAGCCCGCCTTTGAGTAATATCCACAGGAACCTTGTGTGTTTTTATTGTTTGATATGAGATGCAAGGCAGTGGACACCGATTTTTTGTAGCATGAAAAGAGCCACGTGTGTCCACCGTCTGCTTTCCAAGTCTGCATTGGTCAATCCAGTGGTACGCAGAAATCATGACTTCACTATTAAACTTTTGCTTTGTATAGATCAAACTGGAGTTTGATCTGCACCTGTCTCCGTAGATGTGTAAAATCTTAACTAAAATATAGATTAAGCAAAAGAAATATAATTTGTTAATAAGTGAGATTTGTAGAATTTTAAGTTTGGACAGAGTCAGGCTGTTTTTCCTGCCTATAGTGTCATATGCACCATATTAATTACATTTTCCTGACAAGGAACTAAGTATAACTGTGAAAAAATGACTGTCCTCTGTAAGCTGTAAAGATTAAAGTAGTATGGTTTTAAACTGCCACTCGGGGAGAAACTCTGAAGGAATAGTTGTATGTACAAAGCTTGACTTCAAGACCAGAGGATGTGGCTCGTGGGTACAAGGAGGTAATCTGTTCCTGTCCTAACAAAAAAATTATAATTACCTACACCTTAACTCGATCCCAAAATCTGCTTTGAGTTATATTTGGAGCAGGCGTATGGATTATTTTGGAAGGTAACAAAAAAGATTGTGTTGTGCAGGTGGAAGGACTTGTTGGATATATCCACACTCACTTTCTCTCTCCCACAGGTTTAAACTATGGGGGTGTGTGAAGCTGTGAGTATATATTCCACACCTGTCCGCCTCTCTATGCTCTTGTCCTTGCCAGTGCTTGGCGTCTTCACCTGTCTCTCATCCAAAACACCTCAGCTCTTTTCCGTCTCTTCCATGATTTCCCAAATTACTACTAAGAACTCCCAGGGAATACACTGATGTTGAAAAGATGTTGACACAGGTGCTTGAAGAACTACTACTAGAGTTCTGCGTAGATATACTAAACTCAATCAGTTGGAAATAAGGTGACTGTTTTTTCCTCCCAGCATATCTTAATAGACTTTTTTCCTACAGTGAATTCATGCTTAGAATTCTTAGAATGTTATTTTTGCCTCATCTAGGGGTCATGTTGAATCTGTGTATCACATACTGCTGCCTGCCATCAAATCTTTATGGGGGAAAAAAGTAATACTGTGAAAACACTGATACCACTGAGATGTCATAAAAATGTTTTAAACATACTCTGTATAGTACACGCATCCCCTGCTACACGTACTTAATGTAAGTACAGCTGTGGACAATGCCAGGCTTTATCTTTTTTGCTCTACCCTTTTTCTCTTCAGCATCTATTTTACAGCCAGCTGAAAATGTCTGAGTGCCTTCAAGTGCATGCTTCAATTGTTTCACTCCTCTTAGTGAAGCCACACAGCTGGGAGACATCTTCCCTGGTGCTTTTAAAACCACTTACCAACTTGTGTGCTCTGCACACACAAGTGTAGAACTTGGGCTGCCATTAGTTGCAGTCCTTCAAACTGGCATGTTCATTTCTCTCATTATGAATGAATGTTATCTTGTACAGTGCCTTTTGTCTTCCCTTTTGTGTTTCTGACTGTTTATCTCTGTGGCGCTGTTTTTTCTTGTTTTTTTTTTTCTTCACCTTTCCCCTCCCCCACTTGTCTGTGTCTTCATTCTTTTGTACTCTGGAGGAGCCCAATTCATCTAAATGTGATCCACGGTTGGCTGCTGTGTGTTTATCGGTAAGCATTTGTCTAAACAATTCCAAAGGGGTTGGGGACTGAGAAGAGTCTTTTTGTTGTCTTTGTCCATCCCCTCTTTCTCTTCCCATGCAGAAATGCCAATCAGCGGTGGGAGGACATGAGGGAACGGGACGCTTGGGGTTATCCTGAGTGCGAGGACATCAGCAGCAGCTATACTGTTGCTGTTTTTGGCCCTCGCATTTCTATCCTCTGGTGTGTGTTTACAGACTCCTGGCCTGTTCTCACAGACAGCCGGCCCTGTTTCTCCAGACCCCACTCAGTGTAGAGCAGCCATTGTTCCCCTAAAGCATCGACTCCTCCATATCCATCTTCTCATGCTCCAAACTCTGGAACACAGGCAGAGCCCTCCAAACAATAGCCCCTGAATAACCGTGACGCTGGATGTGCAGACAGTCCCACTGTAATTGGAAAAGACCTCTAATGAGTGAGGCTGAATGCCTGACCATGGGCCACCGAGCCTGAAGCCTGGGAGTTTGCATTGTCTTTTCTCTGTGAAGGCTTTGGATGGGACTATTTTGGCATTGTCCGTGCGTGTCTGCTTGCATGTGAGGCTTTAGTGTGAGAATATCCATTTGGGTTAGCGGCCCATTCCCACAGTGCACATCCTATCCTTTGGTCTTGGCTGATTTGCATTCACTCTAAAGGCTATACTCCTATTCACTGATGTGCTCAGTGGTCTCTCTGTGCATCCTAACTACCTTTCTTGGAGCGCACATGCACATCCCTTTTTTTTTTCAAAATTTTATCAAAGACTTTTCTTATATTCCTTTTCTATTTCTCTCCCCTCTCCATGAATAGACGTGGTTAAGGACAGCTTGCTGAGGTAATGCAGTTTTTTTGATAATGAGCTTCCAGTCAGCAGAACAGTCCAGTCACATCTAATATCTCCTAATAAAAGGAGAGTGGTTGCTTCCCTCTGCAGAGAGTGCTATTCAGCTCAAACTTGTGGGAGTGGGTGAGGAAGCCTCTTCATTAGACGCATTATTACTCCGCGAGGAGCACTAGGGAGCCTATGGGTGTCATATATTCACGTCTTCTGTCGACCTCTGATCCTGAATACTGTATCGTCCCATTGACTTTTTATTGGCTGTCACTACCCTTTCCTTTCCTCGTGGCACAATTTCACCCACTCGATGTTCAAGCTTTTTTTTTCACATCAGAGCAGCGGTGGTCTCCTGCCTGCCCTGATATTACACACCAGCCTCTCTGCATTCAACAAAGAGTGAGGTCGCAGATTGTCTGAGCTTCACACTGACTGGCAGGCATGATGGGTTTCCTCCTAATAGTAGTAGCGTGTATTTGATCTGGCTTTTGACCATGCAGCCATGTGCGTGTCTACAACAGCATAACCTTTACCACCTACGTAGCGGCAAAGCAATAACAGCTGTGACACTGAGCCCTCAGTGTTTTCCAACAGAGAGTAAGGATTTTTTCTTTTCAGTCTGATGACAGCTGTATTGACCAGCTCCCCTGCTGCACTTCCATTTATGTTATTATTGTATAAACAAACCCTTTTGTCAAACTGTTAAAATATTATAACAGCTCCTCCTGACAAATCCCCAGCACTGCGAGGAAGTTAGAAAAAGAGAATCCTTCTCTGCAACTAGCTGTTGGACCGCTGAGAGTTTAACAGGCATGTCAGAACCTAATTAGAGAGCCAGACCAAAGGAAGCAGCTCATGTTCCTTGTTAAACATGCTGAAGGCCACAAGCTCACTGCAGAGACTGTCTGGAGGTCAGTGGGTCAGAGTGGGATGATGAAGTTTCCCGTGCATGTTTCCTGAGTTCGAATGAGGTAAGTGTCTTGGAGTAGCCTGTGATATTATTCACTGGCTGGGATTATATCTGCATGGGCTCACTGATGAACTAATGGGAAATAACATGACACGAATGGTGTAAGTTTTTATTGTTGTGACTTGTGCAACGTGTGAGAGGAGTCTGTACTTTGCCTCTGTTAGCCAAAGAGTTACCAGGGCGCTAAAGTGCTGATAAAGAATTCATTTTGACTTTTTGATGATTGTTTATATGTGTTTTTATAAAGGTGTCTGAAGATTGTGTAGCCTCATCTGAACTTATAAACTAATTGATATAAATGTGCACAGATGCGTGGTATATTTGTGTACCCATAGAATTTGATGTAAATGTTTGACACTGGTAGAAAAGTATCCTTATACCCAAAAACTTGCACTCAAGTGTATGAGGTACATTCCAAATGTTTCACTGACAAAAATCAAAAACCATACAGGTACCTGATTTAAATGTGGCCCTTTAATGTGGTCACCTTAAGCAGAGAAACACTGCTTCACCGCTTCTGCCGTGGATGTCTTTCACTGTGTCAAAATGTCAATTCTTCAAATTGAAGCTCATGTTGGGGAAGAGGAAGAAACAGCAGGGATCCAGCGACAATTTTCTTTGACATGCTGTGAGTTGGAGTGTTGTCACGATGGAACACCTAGTTGCTATTGCAACACAGTTTAGGTCATTTTAGGCCAAATGTTCCTCCTCAGACACCTCAGGATGTTGCAGTGGAAGTCAGTGTTGACAATCCAACCCAGTGGGGTGAATTCACAGTGCACAACCCCACAAATGTTAAAGAAAATGACAAGTATGGTCTTGGTGCGCTCCAATCTGACATGTCTTTTTCAGTCTTGGAGACTGTCGACTCTTCCACTGTGAAGACTGCTGTTTGGTCTCTGGGTCATAGCCGTAGACCCAACTCTTATCACTCATGATGATCCTCAATCTCAAGACTTGGTCACCCTGGGCCTGTTGACCAAGATCCTTGCGGACTTTGACATGACGGTTCTTCTGTAGGTTCATGGTGAAATCATTGATGTGTACACTGCAAGTTTGTTTGTACTGTTGCTCTCCATCTGCTATCCTGCTATCCCCCACCCCCCTCATCCCCACCCTCACCCCAACCTGTCAAGGCAGATGGCCACCTTCACTCCTTCTGTCAAAGGATTGCACAATGTCATGTGAAATCCTGACTCATGTAGGTTACTACTTGTACCTGTTGCTTCCACATGATCACGCTGTGCTCCATTTGTGCACAGCTGGAATATAATCTAAACTTTTTCTTACAGTTTTATATTATACTGAGTGTATTTGCAACATATCAAAACAAAACCCACAGGTAGCACTTACAATAAGTATTGTTGGAGCATGGTCAAGGTTTAGTTGTTTATTTCAAACCTGTGGATCGAGTTTATTGTGCGTTGGATAGAATCACAATCTGAATCAGAAAACTTTATTGATCACTTTAGGAAAACTGAGTTGTTACTTTTGTTCAATACACAGAAAATACACAAAAAAATTATCAAAACAGAGCTGAATAGAACTGAACTTGATAAAAAGTAATAGTAGTTTAACGCCAGATGAGCAGAAAGTGAGTCATTTTACAATAATTTAAAGAAGTTGTGTAGAATTTGTAAAAAATTAACAGAAAAGAGAGAAACTGTATATCTACAGAAGCGAAGGACCTTCTGTGGCCTTCAGTGGAGCTCTTAGTCATTCTGAGTCTCTGCCTGAATATCTTCCTCTGGCTAATCAAAGCTGTGTGGAGAGGCTGAGAGATGATTGTGATTGTGCAAGTGCTGTAAATTTGCATTGTTCAAGTCAGGACAAGTGTTTGTTCAGCATCCAGTGCGTTGACTCCCAAACAGACTGCTCATAACAACTGGTTTCAGTGGCTGATTTATGAATGAAAAAGTTAATATTTAAGTAGTATTTTATTTAGTATTTTAGGCACGATCATTGAGAATTCAAATAGTTTGAGCAGTTACAAAGAACCACGTACAAATACATTACTATGATGCACACATTTCTGTTAGAGAGTGACCCTGCTACACTCTCATACTTTTACCTCTGCAATAGCACTCCTCCACTGTAGCTCCACAACCCACAAGACAATTGTTGTGTGTAATGACCCGCTGTCCTGTTACTCTTGGCTGATCCCTTTCTACCATCCCTGGGGTGTTTTATTTTGCGAGCCTGATCGAGCCTGTGCAGTCATTTGGATCCACCAGATGAACCCAGACAAAGAATCATAAAACTTTAATCTGGGATGAACTTTTATGTTTGCTCTATTCTAAAAGCACCATTTTCAAGGATACATTCAATGACAGATCTATCTATCTATCTATCTATCTATCTATCTATCTATCTATCTATCTATCTATCTATCTATCTATCTATCTATCTATCTATCTATCTATCTATCTATCTATCTATCTATCTATCTATCTATCTATCTATCTATCAGTTACACACCCTCAAGAGCACTGCGATCATCTACTGCTGGGTTATTGGAGGTTCCC
>OMNN01071413.1:0-18277 GCA_900302755.1 Chromis chromis | reverse complement strand
ATGCAACAACAAACTAAGTGGAACCAGCTGCATCCGAACCTCTTATCTGAGTCTGTTGTTTTACATTTTGCATTACCAACTTGTTCACAAAGAACAACAATTTGTAACTGGTAATTATGACATGTTTTGGGGCCAAATGTTACTTTTAATGTTTTTATCATAATTTTTGTACAGCATGCAAACCTACAAATAAAAATGACTCCGGTCTTCTCTGCATGTTCAAAATCCATGTTTTGTTCTGTGGCCCCCGCAGCGGGCAGATTTTGATTCCTCTTGTTGTTCTGCTTTAAGTAAACAAAACTGATTCTTTGACTAAACAGACTCCGAAGCTACTTTGATGTCAGCATTAACCTTAGTTTTGTTCTCGTCGCAGTACCACACTCCCTAAATCAAGCGAGCATGTTTGTTGACTGTTTCTCCAGTCTCCCACCAACAGACTGAGGACCAACTGCTTTTGCTTGCCTTTGTTTTTTCCCTTGTTTACCCTCCAAATAGCCCCTCCATTCCTCCCTCCTCCAGCTTGTTTGGTGTAGATTTTGATCATTTTTGCATACAAAATATTGGCTTATGTGTTCGCAGGTTCTGGTTTAATTCACAAACCTGCAGATGTGTTGAAAATACACAACATAATAGACACCAAAGCCCCCGTTTTCCACATCCCATATCTCACTTGATGTGAGGATTCATCTCCTCCTCTAACTTTCTATTTCTGTTTATCTGCATCTTCTCCTGTCAGATCTCATAAGGGAAATCAATAAAAGGATAATAGCTTTTACCTAAGCTCACCTCTTCGGAGTATAACATTACTGAAAGCCCCAACATGTAGAATTTATCTCACTAAATCTCAGTACAGTTAATTCGAGAAGCACAGACTAATGGATGTAGAAATATGAGGCCATTATGATGAAAATAGCTTTATTCAATTTGGCCCTGTAATGATTGTAATACGTTTGAGTTACAGTTATATAAATACACAAGATTCCTCTTTTCTGTTCCTCGCTTACTCTTCTAATGTGGGTTTGCTCAGTATTGCCCAATTTGAAATTTCACATCCGTTAGACTAAACTGCTCTTCCAAGTCAGTCTAATCATAGGTTACAGTTAAAAACACAGTGATACACGCTGAGAGAGTCAGGACCACATGATGAGACTATGATGCACTGTTCACATCAAAATGTATCATGTTTCCAAGTATTATTCTAGTTTAAAGTGCCAAAAAATATCCTTTATCTTGTGCTGAAACACATTATTGAACATAGCTGGGAAGATACATAAAACATTGGATGGAGTAATTTGACTTTTAATATGTTCTGCTGGGATTCAAACAAATAGAATTTACTGATAATTCAGAAGTATGGCAGCACAGCACTAATTTAATTCGTAGCTGCTTTGTTTTAGCTGAAGTGGAAAAGCATTGATGTAGAAATCCTATTATGATTATCTCTGCTATCCCCATTATTTAACCGTATAGGTATTTATGACCTAAATTATGAGGAATAAAACATTGTGAAAGAAGATTCTCAGTTCCTCTCTAAATTTAATTTACTGAGCTCAGCATGTTGGCTTAATAATACTTCCTTATTATACATCTGAGTCACCGTCGGTGATATATTGAGATGATCACTGCACTAATTCTAATCCAAATATGCGATTACACAACAGTTCATTCTTTTCTGAAATGTGGAAATGTACATATTAAAACAGGCCTCATCCCCAAAGTGAGAGTAATTGATTAATTAGTTAGTGACATTTAGCTGCAATATGGAGAATGGGGGATGTGTTTTCTTCATTTTTAACACTGAAATGAAACCATACTGATTGAATTACAGTGAAGTGATCTCCTCTTTCAAACCCGGGAACATTACAACATGACTTACAGAATAAGTTTCAAGCTTTTAGAAGATTAGAAATGAAACGTGTGCAATTACTGAAAAAGATATAGAAAGTAGGAATGGGTATTGATTTCTTACTGTGTACTTTGTAATAAAAATATTAAAACCTAGTATCTAAATATGCATCCAGACCTTCAGGCTTTGCTATTGAGTGTTCATCTTAACAGTTTGACTTTTAGTATTATTTCACCATTATCCCACACTGCAAGCTCCCGCATGGTGATGTAATCATATCATAAATTATCAAGAGAGGGTGCTGTTGCACTGCAGAGGATGTACTCGCCACCGTAAACGGCAAATCAGAATCTCCAATACCATTACTGTTCATAATAAATGTCAACCGGCATTAAGAATGCCAAGGACAAATACTTGAGCTAATAACCCTGCATAATTATTGAGACATGATGATGAAATGTTGGGAAATTGGATGTTAAGGCGCCTCATTCTCTTACTTTCAAATGAGCATCTTGCTGAGTTTTAAGGGAAGCTTAAAGCCCACGAACATGATGAGTTCTGACTTGAGAGATGATTTGTCAGGTTTTAAAGGGATTTTGGCGTCGCCAAAGTTTGAACAATGTCTCATGATTGTGAGACAAAGCTTGACAGACTGTTCTGTTTTTTTAAGCTCTGCTTCTAGCCTCTTTTTTGGGTATTTTCTTTTAGGAGCAAAGAAGCAGCTTTCCCTCGTATTTTATTCTTTTTGTGACAGTGAACAGAGATAGAAAGTGATGGGAGAAAGATGCAACAGCACAGCGGGAGTTGCAAATGTTGTACCATATTGATCTTTGGCTGTGAAGACTCATGTGTACAAAAAGTTGCTTTCTTATTATGTTTCATATGATACATATTTTTGACTTTAGGCGAAATTAACATTTTTATAAATTACAAAGCATCGCGTTACAAAAATAACATGTTACAGGCGCTGAATTTTGGACTTAATCAAAATGCATTTCTTGTGCCAGTTAAATGATAACACTGCATAATTGTTTGCTGTCAAAACACAGTCTCAGAACTTCACTGCAGATCAGTTGGCCTAATGCTGAATGAAGAATGCCTGAAAAAAAAGGATTTGGATGGTTTATATGTCAAAACACAGTGTTCTGAGAAAGACTGTGAATAAAAAAAGAAAAGAAAAAAAACAAGCAAGAGATCTTCACCACAGGGACTAAAGACAAGATGGATCCTACAAGTGCCACAACAAACTGTCAACTTAGAATAAGACTGTCTCGTCAAGCCTGCTTAAATAAGCCTGTTAACATGGCACTTCTGACATGTTGCAATGGAGTGCCATGTCAGGCAAAATGTTGTGTCTTCTCTTTCCCAGGTGATGACAAATTGATTTTACACCGCAACACTTTTTTGTCAAGCGGCTGAATTCAGACAGAGAGGCGACATATTTAACATATCACACAGGCAGCAGGACAATATCCAACCGCTGAGATGTGTGTTCCCATTCAGCTAACAATTCTGGAGAATCTCCTGCTCGAGGAAGTACACTAGAAAACCGCTGTATAGCCTTCTAGTGACACTGAAAGTGATAAAGTAGTTAGCTGAGCTTTCATGAGTCCAGCACTGATACAAAGAATGACAGTCGCTTCTCCCTTCTGATCAAAGGCAGCAGACAAGTGCTGTAAAATGTTTCTCCCTCTATCCTCCCCCCCAAACCCTGTCTCTATCTAATGATAGTTGAATACATTGTCATCTCATTATCTTTGAAGAGGGGAAAGATCCCTCCCGTATGAGTGGGCACTGTGTCTCTTGCCATCAGTCAGGCCCTAAGATTGGTGAAGCGCATTCCTGTCTCATTATGTTGAGTGAGAGATATCAGACACATCCCATCTGCCTAACGCCTTCCACACACATGCTGCCATGCTTCAGCCATACAAGCTGCTACTGTTCAGCTGCAGTCCTATAACTCAGCTGTGAGGCTGATATTCTGAGGGTGTCTGGACGCTGCTATTAGCTAAATCACTGCATGGTCAAATATTTCTGTCAGTAATAGGAGACTCACTTCTGATTGGATATGGGGCTGTTTTTTTTCATGGCTGTAACCAGACTCTTTGGACATGCGTCTAGTGTGCATCGCACATCATCATTAATATTGCAACATATTATGTAGTTTATCCCATAATGGTTTTCAACTCTCACACAAAACACATTCACCCCCAGGCAGCTGGCTGCAAGGATTTTACCAGTTATATTCTAACAAATGGAAAGAGAAAAAACCTCTGCTGTCCCCAATTTTTAACACAAAGTACAGCACAGATAAGAAAAACCTGAAAAATCTACATAATACGCTTCAAGTACACAAATAAATACCTGCTTTTTTCATTACCTTTCTTAATTTGAAAAACTATTTACACAGAAAGCAGTTGCACGACGGGATAATTCTGGTGCTTGTGTGACTATTCTGTAATGACTGAATAGTGCTTGAAGCCAAAAGGGAACAATAACTTGTGACACAAATGCCAAATTGGTCCCTGATTCTCTTGACTGGTTCTAACAGATGTCATGGGCCGATTGCCAAAACATCTTATCGTGGACACAGTACAGTGAAACCACAACACTGATCTACATGATGGATGTCAGATCAAAATGAATCCAGCCATGGTTTTACCAGCTTTGAATTCATGCATGGGGAAGCCTGTCAGGGGCGAGAGATGATGTGGACGCTGGCTCTCACTGTTTGTCAAGATTTTACATCCCTCCCCCTCGCTACTCGTTTGAAGCTAGTCATCTGCTGTCTAGCAGCTTGCTGCCAATACGCCTGAGTATCTAGATTCAACATTTGTGGACTTCTCACAGGAATGAATGCAATTAGGCTATTTTCGTGGGTGTGCAGCATCCCTGTGCATACAACATGCAATCTATCCTTTTATTGGGCCCCGACTTTCCCAGGAAACGCGTTTTAATTTGGTAACTACACTTGTCTGTTCTTTGTTTTGTGTGTCTAATTCAGACAGTAAACTAGTACCCATCAGTTGCACTTTTTTTTCACAGCAGTTTTGCCTCTTTGGAAGTCTGTGTGGGATAAAGAAATACAAAACTAAAAGCGTACTTTTGAAAGTTGAGCATCAAATAATGTTTTGACATCAAATAGAAAAATGAGGAAATATCAAGACCTGAAAAAGATCACATACCCAAGCAGCCCGATTCCTTAAATGAGATGTGTTGTTTGTTTTCTGACACATGCAGACGTGACAACAAAGTTGCTCTGTCCAACTCACTTTCTCAGTCTTTGCAGCATCCATAATTCAGAGAACATCTTGTCCACTTCAATAACACAGGCTCCAGCTTGTTGAAGGACACACACAATATACATTTTTACTGCTTCTTTTTTTCTGATAAATCCTTGCAATGGGAGGAAAAAACATCTAGCACTGCTTGTGCGCCACTATTGTGTCTGCTACGCCTCTTACCCTATATGATCTTTCTCTCGGCACATTACTGCTGCCCGTGCAACGACCGCTTACGAATTGCCTCCAGAACTAAATCACTTCCTTTGTCAGACACGACTGCCTTTCTTTCCCAGACCCATTGCTTACTGCTATTGTTAGTGAAGATGAACAGCCCACGACAATTAAAGGTGTGGACCATTACTTCTGCTGTAAGGAAGGTTAGACCTCATGCTTTACAGCCTGTGGGAGAACACTGGCGTATCTTCATCTGTCATCCTGAGCCATAATGGAAGGCCTTGGAATAGATGAAGAGCCAACAAATGTCCACCTCCCAGCACACTCTGGGTCAGGTTTGTGCAGCAATGGCGAAGGTGAAGGATACAGGTTGAAATTATTACGCGCGGTAACTTAGTGACACTGAGGTCAAGAAATGCAGTTTACTGCAAACACAGAAAAGACAAGTGTACAGAAAAGCTGCATACCAAACACAATACAGAGAACATCTCCAGGACACACCAAAATGGGCAAATATGTTGAATACTATTCAATGGTATTTTAGGTTTAACATTCTGATCGGTTGATTCTGATATTAACAGCTGGATAATAATTGTTGGTTAACTTAATTGACTTTGTTTATCTAACTGTAGCCCATGCAGTGTCTTAACAGGCCACTGTCCAATGCATTTGTAATGAATATCACTATATAAATTCAGACCTACATGCATGCAGTATAAACTTTTGAAAATGTGTGCTGGTCTCAAATAATAGTGGGGATTTGAGTTTGCATGCAAAGCTGAGACATTTTATGGAGTCTTGCACTTGTTTGGGATTTTGTAGCTTGGAACAAAGGGCGAAGATGAAGGGAGGCAGTTATTCTTGATCAAAAGAAAAATAAAGTAACTCCCAGATTTGAAACCCCAAAATTGTCCTAATTAGTGTTACATGTTGTGTATACGTGACTATAACTTTTAGCAGCTAGTCAGCCTAGGTTTAGGGGTCACCTGGGTTTTATTCATAATTGAAAATTGTTTTACTATATGGATGGTTTTCCAGAGTGCTGTTGAACTGGCTGTTGATGTGTAGAAAACCACAGTAGAAACCACAATATCTCATTTTTTCTACACATTTTTAATACCAAAAGAGTGACATATAGGTGCTGAGCCTTTGGAGCTGTATAAAGACACATTAGACAAAGCTTGGGTAAGGGGCAAAAGCGAATTAAGGTGTAATGCAACTAATTACTTGACTATGGAGTAATTAGTAAACTAGTACTTTTTCAATTAGTGACTAAGGAGATTGATCAAAAAGTGGTTGGAAATGCAATTTGTTATTGTGACTTAACTTGCAGCACATAGACCTGTGCCTTTTGGGCTGTGAAATGTGCATCACTGTTTTAAGGCAAACAGATATCCTCAGCCTAAAAACAGAAAAGAACTGAAAATACTACCATTACATAGAGTTTCTGCTAAACAAGAGACTTCTTAGCACAGCAAATCCAATAAATAGTGATGCTGAAATGGTAAACATTAATGTTGAATATAGCCTCTAGAAAACAACACTTTGTAAGCATAATGTTATCTTCTTTGCTGCTTTAGCTGTTGCAACCATTACTGAAATATTTCCAGGTAAATGTCATAGGGATAGTCAACTTTATGTCATGTATGGTGAAGCATAATCCACACATCTGGTGCCATCTTTAAGAAAGTAAAAGTTTACAGTAAAACCCATCTTAGGTCATAACATTCCCAACAAGTTACTGTGTTTTCCTGTCACCATCTCCGTCTCAACTCTGTCTCTAAAAAACTACATTCCCATACAGCTAAACTGCAATCTAAGTTTTGAAAGAGACTTGTTTTCTCACAGTAAGGTAACAGTATGACCTAATAGTAAACGTTTTCACTTTCAATGAGGCACGAAGTTGGTGTTGGGATGATGGAACGGTGGTGGTGGAATTAGTCCAAAGCAGGGCCTTCACCCAGGAGACTGTGGGACCTGTTTACTCTTGTTTGGACTCACTGTTTGGTCAGGTTTGCACCCCGGGGAGCTGTTCTCCGTATGTGGATTAAGGTTTTAGCTAGATAATATTTGTTGACGATTTGGCATGATCTGGGATTTCCTGTCTCTTTGAAGCAGTTGTTGGATTGGTTGTCACAGTAACATATCCGTAAGATCAAACCCATTCAGGAGCAAGTTTATTCAATGCAAACACGATTAAACGGCTTTGTTAAAGGAAATGCACCCAACAACGGAATCCTGTGCCGTTCTTGCAGGAGGGGTTTGCCACATTTGGTGCAGTGATAATATGAAGAACATTTTAGGTGGACAGGTTATTGTACAATCACCAAAAGTCTATACTATGACTCCTTACTGTTGAACCTGCAACCAAACTGGCAGGAGTGTGATGACATTTCCTGTCACAGCTCCCAAACATTATTAACAAAATAAAGAAATTACACCTATGATAATACATCTATGTGACATAATATGTCAAAGATTGTTTTTTGATAATTGTTTTGGTGGATAGCTAGCTCTTCAGTCGACCCTTTCACATGGTTAACTATATGTTCAAAGCTTAGTTAGGTTTAGGCACAAAACTACTTGGTTGGGTTAATTAAATTTTCATATTTTGTGTTTAAAAAAAACCCATCAGCACCAGCATGTTTTAACCTTTTCCTCCATTTTCTGGGTTACCAGGGGGATGCGTCCTGCCCCATCACATATACAGTATGATCGGTTGGCTGAAAAGATGCAGCAGATAGAAAGTAATACAATGAATGGAAAAGATATGTTGATAAGAAATGAATTTCTGGTACATCACAAACAAACATGATACAGGAGAAAGCATGTTTCCTTTAAAATGCAATTGAGAAGGCAGTTTACTTGTACAGGGATTTACTTTTTGGCAGATGGGGTTTTCTTTGTTACCAACCTGTTGTCTTTTTGTGCATTTTTTTCCAGAGCTGCTTGTCTGTGAATGAAGCAGTGTAAAACTAAAGTTAAAAGCTGGCGCTACTTTCTTTTCTTTCTGCCTTAATGGCCGAAACTGCTTTTGTGTTGCCCTATCCTCTTCTTCTTCTCCTTCACATACACAAAAAAATCCATAAAAAGAAAACTTTACTACTTCTTTTGCAGCAATTTGCCAGGAAAGTCCTGCCAGACATGCCAAACCATTAGAGTACCAAAAAAGGAAATTAATTTACATGAAAAAACATAACTGATTACTTTAATCGTAAAATCACAGCATAATGCTCTTGATTCAAAATCATACACAAACTTATTTCAATTCACTAAAGACAATACAGACACAACACTTTTCATTGCTATGCAGGAGAAAAAATGAATTTATGTACTTGTAAAGAGAAAATGTAAGCTCTAATGTGCAAGTATATTGAAGCTATATTGCAAAACTGAGCACTTCTGCTACAGTGTTTAAGCTGTAGGCAATAGTCTATAACTACTTACAGATGGGATCTGAACAGGGATATATACCAGGGTTGATTTAATCAATTTTTAGAACATTTTGTTTCTTGCTTAACCCCAGGCAGTCAGCATCACACTGGCAAAACCCACACAGCAGCCATATTGCCAGGAGGATTGCCCACGGTGGACAAAAGGTGAACCTTCCTTATCCTCCTATAGCATGGTGTCTGAATCTGATAGCGTATGTATGCAGATAACAACTTCAAAAGATTTATGCTCATCTTACTCGACATTTTTTACAGGAAAATCTCTTGTACTCGGAGTAGCCTAAGTCTTTTGTTACATAGCCTTTAGCTTGGTAAGAAACTTTCCCTTTAAATTCATCCTGAGGCTCATCCCTGATACCCCTGTTTGACATGCAGAGGTGGTAAATTATTTAGGCTGAATCTGTATTTTGTTATAGAACGGAGTTGAAAGGAATACTAAAATATATTTAGTTACCAGCTTTGAAGGTTACTTTGGATGAATTTATTGCAATATATTGACCTTGTAAATAGTGAGTTTTTACGCCTGATCATTACATAACTGAATGTTTCCCTTGGTTGCCCCTGAGCATACCATATTTTAGCGAGAACAGTGTGAAAACAGAAATTTCTCAAGAACGTAGCGCGTGTGAGCTGGCTTTTAATGACTATGCCCTCAATAGTCAATGCATTTGCCAGACTTTTACCAAAATGGTAGAGTAGAGTCAGAATAGTTTGTCAGTGTGTGTAAGATAGCACCACATGCGTCTTATAAAAGCTAAAAACAAAGATCTAAATAACAAAAACAAGTAAAAATATGAATATATGCCAAGGAACATTACCAATGCCACCATTTTAATATGTTTAGTGTCTCTTCTATTGCACTGTATTATATGCCTCATGTCCTTCAGAGCATAGGAAACCAGACATCCCAGCATGCCTCAGGCATTCCAACATAGTTGCCAGCAGGATGCAACACTGCAAAAGGTGCTGCCTCTTTAAGTCTCCTGTGTGGCATGTTAAGCAATGGTAATCTGCCGCAGTGCAGACAATAAATTCCACTGCATAACTAAGTGTCGCCATGACATCGTACCTGGATGGAATATTATATGGGCAGATGGAGGGATAGATGGAAGGAGGCCATGGCCCATGCAGAATAAATATCCCCAATGTTGACACGAAAGGGACAAAATTTGACTACTAGTCACAATGTCACTTGTCCACGCGTCGTATTTGAGGAAAACAAAGAGGACTGTGCATTAATTATTTCCTCTAGCTTAACACCGGTTTGGTCAGCATGCGATTCATCTGTTCGGTGCAACAATGGAGCTCAATGCTATGACAAATCTGAAGGCCCGGGCTGTCTTCCCAGTTCCCAAAAGCTTAATAGTGTGCCATGTGGAATGATGTAATGCCTATAACACTGCAAAACCAGAGTGCTCACCAGCTTTAGCGAGGGCAGGAGAAAGAGGGAAAGACAGACTAGAGAGGGAGAAGGAGAGAGACAGTAGGAGACTCAAAGGGCCTGATTACCGCATATCATCTAGAATACAACTTGTACCACACAAATCTCCAGTGAGATCCCCATACTGTTGGAGTATGATAACAGAAATGAAAAGCTAGTTTGTGTTGGGGCTCTCTTAACGCAGCCGCTTCACAGTGTTAAGGAAAGTGATGTTCACTGCATGACTTAGACAGCAACTCTGCAGTTATGTGACAAACTGAAAGCCATTTCAGGCTGTCACAAGCAAAATTATTTGGAATACCCTGTAGCAAGGACCTATAATCCCCAACAAAGAAATGTTATTATTCACAACAGTGTGAAAAGAGACACACCAAAGCTGCCCTGTACTAAGCGTGGGTTTTGCTGTGGGTTTTGATCATTTTACCACAATTTTTTCATGAAAGATATTAGACTGGCTTTTTATTCTTTTCATTTCTTTCAACTACAGAAGATTAAAGGGTGGCGCTCTATAGCAAGCACAGTAACACTTGATAAAACAGCTCTTTGCATAGATATTGCTTGTTACATAAAGAAAACAGCCTTTATTTTGCGTATGACAGCATGTCGTTAAATGTAAAGAGAAATTCCAACCTATGTGGAGTAAAATACAGACTCTTGCTCGTTGCTCTAATTTTTGTGATCTCTTCCATGTAAGTAATAATTATTCAAAGTGTTAAGAGGCTACACTATATTAACACAACATTGCTGAAAAGTCTGCTTTTTTGTGCAAATGGTAACCTTGCGACACTTTATGATAACTTCAAAAATCTGAATTCTGCTTTGTTGAAATTGTGCCAAACATCCACACCAGGTTAATGAATTTTTATAAACAATGGTGAGATATTGCAGACACATTTTTTCCCCCTAGAAGTTCATTGGATCTGCACCGGTGTGGTGTTTGAATTACTTGAAATGAAAAAATCTGTTGTGATTATTTTTATCTACCACCGCAGTCTGTGGGCATATTTCAGTCTTATCTCACACCGAGCAAAGCACACACGAGGAACACACATCAGATCTCGATCAGAGAATTCCAGAGAATAATTGTTGTAAGCCACAGTTTTTTATTACATTAACGGCCAAATTATATTATATCATTAGGCAACATAATTTCAGTTTGTATTTTAAATCACAGTTTTGAGAGAAACACTAGATCGAAGGTGTAATGAGGTCTGGTTGTTAAAAGGTCTCATAAGAGTAGTTTTCTTCATGGTAAGTCTTTATTATTGCATGGCACAGAAATCAATTACAGTTTTATAGAGAATCCTGATCCCTTATGGGGAATTCAGCAAGGAGCACTTTGCATTTTTACAGGTCTTCATGATTTAGACAGCAAGAAAAAAAAAAATTTCACTGAAACAAGGTATGTTATGTTGAGATGAGTGTCATAATAATGATACTTCTAATAATATAATGTTAATAATACTGCTGCAACTAATAACAATAGTACCCAGCACCAGTATGATGCAATAAAACTCCATCCAACATTACACACTGAAATACTTTTTCTGTGGCTTTTTCGAAGCTCTATGACAAACTCCCACATTCCAGGCAGATTTTCTATTTCCATTCAGATCCCAGACCAATTTGTTGCAGTCCGTAGAAACACGCTCTTTACTATGCATGGCGTTCTAATACCCTTGGCCCTTTTTGGACAAAAGGCAGAGCGGAGAGCCAGGGGCATTTCATTTCATGCTCTGCCTCCTCAACCCCAGATGTTCACCTCAAAAACATCTCCACTGATACAGGTAGAAGCTTAATGGCCTGCAAATTGCCCCGAGCTCAGGTAATGAAATGCAACCTCTGTATAATTTTAATTGAGAACTCTGGATGGAAATCAAATGATAATGTGCTCCATGCATGGGAAGTTTTCAAGTAACAGTGAAATTTGTGTCTGGTGTGTAAGTGCAGCGTGGGCTAAGGTAAATGGCTTTTTCCTTGTGAGCCTCTCTTCATTTTAATTGTGGATTGCATGGTGTAATAAACGGCTTGGCCATGACTTAGCATCTGGTAAATGAAGCAGGGGATGTACACACCTCTGAATGCACAATGGTGCTCCATATTTACAATTCAATCCGACAGGGTGCCTATTAGAAGCCATAAAGCTGCTCAGCTGTTAGATAAGATACCCTCACTAACCCCCTCCACACCCCACTCTCCTTCTAAGCAGATTCACACACAAACACACACTCAATTCCTGCACTTAATGTTGCTCAGTGCGTCCTCATTCATATTACATGTTTTCTCCAAGTTGTCAATTCCAAGTATTTGTTGTACCTGATTAAGACCAGCCTAAAGCAATGCTTATACATAACCATCCGGTCTTTTATTTTTTTAGCAGGGCTGCAGCTGTATGACTGTGGAGGAATGAAAGAGGCACAGCAGGTAGACACTTGAATGTCCCAAAAATGTGTCCAAAATTAGGTGAGCTCACCATATTTTGGCTTGTTGACTTTTTAATTTACTCCTCTGTAATTATTCATGAATTTAATTTATATATTTTACATAATACTGTGTGTAAGAACAAGTTTGAAGCCTTTGATAGACCAAATACAACAGTTATCAAAGTCAAAGACTACTAATATCCTGTGATAGGGCCATCATTAGCATGTTAAAAGAAGTTTCGAAAACAAAAATGGCATTCATATATTCTTTTTATCCACCAAATATTATCATCATGTTTCTGTCACCTTATGTGCTACATCTTCATGTCTCAGTATGCTTTTGCTTATTTATACAGGCAGCATATGTGGAATAACATTTGCATTCATTTTGAGTTTTTTTTTGTTTTGTTTTACCAGCTAATGAATGTCAGTCAAATACTATTTTCTTGCTCAGTTTTGGTCACCACCAACCTCTTAGAGAAATAAGTAAATGCTCCACTATATTCACCGTGCAGTTGCCAACCAATTATTACCACAAAGCCAGTAACAAAAAAAGCTGGTAAAAACCATCTCAAAGCGCATCTCACACAAAAACATCACAGCGAGAACATGGCTCCATTACATCCACCCACCGATTAGCTGTACTGTACTGTACTGTGGAGAGTCATGTGGCGCTGGAACCTGTCCCAAAAAACCCTATCACAGGGCTAACTCAAAGGAACAAACAACCTTGTTCGTTCACGCTCGCACCGATGGCCAATTTAGAACCACAAATGAACCTACCATGCAAGCCTTGCAGCTTTGAACCTGGAATTTCCTTGTTGCAAGGCGCCGGCAGAAGGCTATAACTCTGGAAAGTAAAAGAAGTAGCTGTTAATGTAACTGATTAGTAGCTGCAGTGTGATTACTGAATCCAGAAACAGTGATGCGTGACCCCCCCAACACTGTCACTAACTTTGTCTGCTGTTTGGTGCTGGGCTTGTAGCTGACAATGAGTGTGTCAGAGCTCTTTCACCAAAGAAACATCTGCTCGCTGCTGACAACAGGATTGATGAGAGCGGTGCAAGTGAATCAGCCGTAAAGTTGCAGGCTGTAAAACTGAATCAGTGAGCTGAGAAATGCTAAGGAGATGCTAATGTTAGATGCTACAACTATAAGGACTGCGGAGTCGAATGATAATTCTACGTGGGTTACACGAGGTAATATTTTTCATAGTTACATTTAAAAATATTAATAGGTGCTGCTTTAGAAAAACGCAACATTGTCAGTATTTATTCAGTAAACGAAATGTATCGTCCTCTAAATACAAGTTTGTTGACCAAAAACAGGTCACAGTCAACAGGTGTCAGCGATGCAGAGATGCTGTGGGTGCACGGCGCTGTGGAATGGGCTCGCCGGACTCAGAGCAAACCAGATGTTGTCAAACTGTCAAATGAACACCCACCATTGCGATAAATATTTGAACTAAAACTTGAGTGACAATGACATGATTTTTAAAAAAAAGGCACGCAGGTTGAGATATAGCTGAAATGTCTGAAATATTACAGTGAGCCAGGCTTTCAAACAGTTTACCAAAAAGCAATTTATATACAGAAAATTATACGTCTTCTTTGTCATGTCATTTGACATGAGGTGCAAAAGTGCCGGTATCATCTGCAGACACTACTGCTTATTCGTCACCCATCTCACCTCCTCCAGATGTTTACGAGAGTCCTAATGACGTGCACTCTCACTGTCTCTCTCTCTCCAGTCTTCTTTGGGAAGAGGATGGAATTCACGCTCTGCCTGACTGTCGGGTATGTTGCACACAGGAACACACGTACGCACACATAGATACATACGCTTAGGCCATGGATGAACCATATCCGAAAGCCTTCTGACAGGCAGCAGGTGACGGCGCCAAGGCCAGCTGCTCCTGCCCCACCTCTGCTCAGCTGTCCGAGCCCAGAGCAGCCTTTGAACAGCCTATTACCCCGACACAGCACCAGGGGAAAGCAATCAGCTCCAGAGGTACAGCGCTCTCACACCAGATGGTGTGGGAGATGAATCGAGCCATTATATTAGTGCTGGATAATTCCTCAGATGAAGCTAATTAAAAAGAAAAATAAGTGCTATCCTCCCTCTTCTTACCTCCTTTGCAATCTGAATGGAAACTCCTCTGACACCTTTTCACTTCATGAAAAATAGAGAGAAACAGGCGGGATCGCTCCAATTAACTTTCCCTCAAACATCAAGAAATGAAAAGTTTCTTTGTAACACGAGATAGCCGGCATTTGAAAAAGCACCTGTTCTCGGTGAATGATTGACAGCACAATCTGATGCTTTTCTCAGACAGTAAAGAGTGCCGTCGAAGAAGTAGATACGCTTTACAGACTGGAACCTGCGTGTTTTAATTAAACTCAATAAGATCGCAATCTGACAAGATCATCAGCTTATGATTGTTTTTATCCCAACATGTTTGGAATTCTTTGGGATTTAACACTTCATCTGAGAGCACAAATCTTTTGAACTATGCACGCTTTTCGCAGCCACTTCACAGTAAAGATTGTACAATAACTACTTGTTCTTTCTTTTTTTATATCATATGCTCACTCAAGACCCAGCATCTGCTTACATGCATCTGCCACATTTCAACACCTCTGGATGCCGTTGAAGTTTACATGGCTGGCTGTGAAATTAACTTTGTCCCAGCTATTGTTGGTAGTCACACCCTTTGAAAAATACGACAGAAAAAAAGTATGTCAAAGAGCTCTGTAAATATGGTACCTGCCTTGGCTTAAGCCCAAGCAGACAGAGACAGGTGACACCAGAATGTGAATCTCAGTTAGCTTTAAAGGATTTAGGTAAACTCTGAAACAGTGCTTATTGCACTCTTATCCACTTTTGTGTTAATGAAAAGCATGTCCTGAATCTGTCAACGGAGATTAGGTGAATATCATTACTATTGTCCTTTTGCCAATGTAGATTCACTGTATCCGCAGGGATTATAGTCCAACCCATCCCAACTTGTATTACCTCTCTCCGCCGGGGAAACTTAAGAAAGGTTGAGCTGATGATAAGGACTAGAAATCATGTGTCAAAGGAAACTCAGACTGCATCAAATTCGGAGAGGTGGATCCTATTTTTGACACCGTTTGCAATCCAGCGTCCGCAAATCAAACCGCTGAACATCAGACGAAAGATAGTAATGGTCGATCATGATGTCTGTGTCCTGCTGCACAACACAGCAATCATCAACGCTGATTTTCTGGGTTATGACAGTCAGATTTCAATTTCATTATGACAGTTGAGACAAGCCCTTATTCATAGAGGTACATTTGTCCATTAATAAAAAGTCAAACCATCTAATATAAACTAAAAAAAAAAAGGACAAGGAACTAAAATGTGAAATTCAAAGAGATGTAAATGGCATCTAAAATGGTTCCTCACTTTTGGTTTGTGTGTCATAGTTTTTTCCCCCCTCTTTGCGTCTCACTTTATTCTAAGTTTATGGTAATTGCAAATGTTCTATTGGTCCTAACTGTCAGTCATGTCCTGCTTTAAAAACATATTAAAAAATGAAACATTTTTCTGATGTTGATGTGCTCAGCTTGAGAGTTAAGCTTCAGCATAGTAAGAATAATTTTGCCTTAATATAGATTTTTGGTGGCATGTAAGAAGACTTCAACACAATAAGTCTGTTATGTGATGTTGAGCCTCTGAGCAGTAGAGAAGAACTTTCAGAGCAGCCAAAAGGTTGAATTGGAAAGAAAAGATTTCTACATCTTATTTTTGAGAGGTGTCATTGAAAACATTTTTTACACTTGACTATTCAAGCTAAGCATGCACAGGGGATTGCGCAACTGATGCCTGACAAAAGAGTGTGATATCAGGCCTAAATTATATGGTAGCTGTGCTTTATAAAACAGTCTTCACATGTGGATGGATGAAATTCAGACAGTTCTTGATTAGAGAAAACAATACACTGAAATTGTAATCAATGGACTACAGTATGGAAATCACAGGTCGCATTTGCTGTCATTGGGTTTGCGTTTCTTAGTTTGTGCTCACTTTTTTTTGTGCGACTTAGTTTTTCTCTGGACTTCTTGTTTGTCTTTTCACTTCTCAGTTTGGAAATTTCGGTAAACCACTGAATGTTCAGTTGGAGGGGATTGTGTGGTTCGGCTCTGCTGCTCTTCTACTGCACTGATAAACTGTCTGTCATATCCTGCAAGGAATTTGAACACACCACAAAAACTCAGGGAGTCGCACTCCCTCAGACTTACTTTTTTAACTGTAAATGTTCACCTTTTCTTTGTAAAGAAATTTTTTTTTTTAATGAATGCACTGAATAATGGCATTATTTAGGCAGCTAGTGTACATCTGACAGTACATGGGTTGCAGTTCATCTGCTTTACTTAGTATTTATGAGCCACAAGCAAATGGTGGTTTATGCTCATTTTGTTTTAGAAAAATAATTAAATGAGAGCAGTTAAACAGAGACTGTGTGCAGTAAAGGTTTAATCAGCTGAGACTGCCTGCTGCACCACACATGGTGGCTTTTATTTTTGAACTAAAGAGCATCAAGAAAACATTTGCCTTCAGCGTGGTTGCAGATGAAAGTATGGAAAATATGTTATCTTGTTTTGATATGTTAGTTGATTTCTCCTTATATTTAATACTCCATTATATCATCCATAATGTTATCATCCTTTACTGATTTCCTTTGTCTAAATTACATACACCGATAAGCCACAACATTATGACCACTGACAGGTAAAGTGAACAACATCTATCATCTTGGTACTATGTGGTGTTTTGTTGGAAAACCTTGGATTTTGGCATCCGTGTTGATGAGACTTAGACACCCAAATAAACATCGTTCCAGAACAAGCACACTCCCTCATGCAAATGGCAATTCCAAATGTCACTGGCCTACCCCTACAGGAAAATGCACCCCACCACATGGCAAAAACATCAAACAATCAGGAACATGTTGAGGAACATGACAATGGCCCAAGATGTTGATTTGACCTCCAAACTTCCTACACCCCATTCTGATCAAACATCAACAGGATGCAGTGGAACAAGTTTGATTGACAGAGACCCCACTGCACAACCCAGAGTACCCAAAGGATCCACTGCCAACGTCCTGGTGCCAGACCTCATAGGACACCCTGAGAGGTCCTCTTGTCCATGCCCAATGGTTCAGAGCAGTTTTGACCACACAAGAGGGACCAACACAATATTAGGCAGGTGGTCATAATGTTATGCCTGATAGGTGTATAGCAGGGGTGCCCAATCCTGGTCCTCGAGGGCCACTATCCTGCATGTTTTAGATGTTTCCCTCTTCCAACACACCTGATTCAAATGATCAGGATCGTTATCAGGCTTCTGCAGAGCTTGATGAGGAGCTGATCATTTGAATCAGGTGTGTTGGAAGAGGGAGAACATCTAAAACATGCAGGATAGTGGCCCTCGAGGACCAGGATTGGGCGCCCCTGGTTAAGAGCAACAACCTGCATGTTCTATACATCTTATTGTGGCGTCTGTGGTTCTGCTGTGAACAGAAACGTATAACACAAGTTCTTTAAGTTTCTGCCCTACGTGGTTCAGTTCAGAAGCCGTACAGTTTTTATTTGTCTTTTTGCTTCTACTATGAAATCAGGGAACTAGCT
>OMNN01071412.1:0-15061 GCA_900302755.1 Chromis chromis | reverse complement strand
AAGCTTATTGTAGCGATCACAGAGCCGGTCCAATGACTGAACTATTGTGCTGCAATGCACCATGGGTTATGAATGTTTTTGCTACCATGAGTGAAGAGGGTAGCTGGGTTGATGGATACCTGCCGTTGTTGAACAGTTTCAATGTGTTAAATATAAACATCTAAGACTATTAAAATGGCAAAACGCTCTGACTCGCGCATTGCCTACCACATCGCTCGCTATAGTATGAGAATCGCGAACTTGGGGGGTGCCATTTATATTCTCGCCTTGGGCGCCACAACGGGTCGGACCGGCGCTGGGTAACAGTTTCCCCACAAAACTAGAGTATCTTAAATAATAGCATCAAAATTCAAATGCATTTTATTAAAACCTTTTTTATTTTATTTTTATTTTCCAACTGTATTTTTTGCGTGGTGGAGCTCATTAGACAAAAAGGAAACATTGATTTTTCTGCACTGAATAACAAACGCAGTATGTTATTAAAAAACACCCACAGAGCGATTTGGCATTGTTCTACTGGAAACCCAATATTCCTCATGAAAAAAATCAAGTGGGAATAAACAAACAAACTTCATTAAAAACTGCATTTTGAACAAATGTTGACCTCTCAATGATAATCTTAACTAAAACCAACTATCTTAACCTCCGAGGTGCATTTAGTCGCCTTTGAGCAGAACGACATTGAGAGTAATGAATTAAACTACAGAATGAGATGAGACACAGCTGTCTGAAATAATGTGTGAAGTTTATCAGGTGATTGCAGAAATTTGATGTACCCGTGTGTACTCAAAAATAAGCTGATCTAATTTGTGCCAAACACTCCTAGTCTTAGACACACACTCACAGCAATAAACTCCTTCAACCTTTTTCCCGATCCATGCTGTCAGTTGTACAGCCTATCCATTTTTGGGAAGACTATTGAAACAACTACTTTTCAAATCCCTCAGTAATCATCAACAGTAAGTATTGATGTGTATCAGGATTGAGCCAAATGAACTAACGTGGTTTGGATTGTAAATCATTGTACGTCTCTTTGAGGTTTCCCAAATGAATGCAGGTAAATGTAAGAGCAGCTTCTTGTGTCTGTCTGGCAACTGCTGACTTTGCTGACTGAAATGACTACAGTCACTTGTAGATCTTATCAGCACTGGCTAGGCTAATTAAGCTAATTAATTAATTAAGGCTGGTTGAAAGCACAGTTGCTGACTGTCTTCTTAATGTTTCAAGGTGACCTGTAGCAGGGGACTTTAATATACACTTAACTTATTGTGCTAAAAGACTGCCACTAAAGATTCATGTTGCAGGCTGATGATCCATATAGAAAACATTGTTCTTTTATTGTCACTACTTTAAGGGGGGAAAAAAAGACGAGACTGTGTTTTCTTTCTAGCAGCTGGGCTTGCATACGTGTTTGCATTTTTAACCCAGCATGTTTTCACATGATTTAATGTTATGAGAGCAAAGGCTTTTAGCTTGGGGACTAACTGACATGTTCAACAAACGCTACATTATCTTGGGTAACATTGACCAGGGCTGCTGCATGGAGCGTAAACTAGGCTTCAATAAAGAGTAGGACAGAGCAGCTAACATTGCCCTAAACTTTGATAGCTTCCAGGCTGGTTCTCATAAAAAATTAAACAAAACAAAACAAACAAAGCAAGTTTTTTTTTTGTTTTTTTTGCACTGAAATAAACAAAAAAAAATACAACAATGGCTTCCTGGAAAGCAGAGAAGTTTTAGCTTTGGAAAATGGTCAGCATGCATCTGAAATCCTCACAGTTTCTTGTAAGTGGTCCTTAGTTTGGCTGGAAGTGCAGAAAAATAGCTCTTACAGTCTATCATATCCTTCCCCTTGGCTTTTCTCTCCTCTTCATAGCTGGCAGACACTGACCCATTAAAGGGAATCACTCATTATCACATCACACCGCCCCTACTTATCTCCACCTCCAAGCACACTTTTGACCTCACCTTTGCCACAGCAGCAGCCACTGTGCTCACCGCGGCAGTAAAACGCAGGTGTCTCTGCCGCTGCGGCTGCTGTTTCCTCGTGTCCTTTACTTACTCACCATAGAATTAAACACATTAGTTAATACTTCAAGTCAGTTTGAGAACTACAATTATAATCCTCTGGCCACAGTATTATGTCTGTGCTTGTAAGTAAAACGCTTTGGGGTGAAAGGTGATTTTTTTAAATAATAATAATAAATAATAATGCATTGCTTTTATATAGCGCTTTTCTAGACATTCAAAGACGCTTACAATTGCATTACTCATTCACTCCCATATTCGATGGTGGTAAGCTACGTATGTAGCCACAGCTGCCCTGGGGTAAACTGATGGAAGCGAGGCTGCCAATCTGCGCCATCGGCCCCTCCGACCACCACAAACCACTCACTCTCACACTGCATTCACCATAGCATCATATATTATATATATATCAACAACCCAAAAATATTTGAATTCCTGTGACTTCCTCAACAGTGAATCCACTTGCCTTACATTGCACTTGTATGTTATCACGTGTCCTGGATGACTGAGATTCTTTATAGAAATTATTAGCAGGATCTTGCCTCTGAGATAGTCATTGATAGTCAGCATTGTCGGTAAAAAGGGATGAGAAGTGTTTCACAAGTGTGTGGGCAGAGGATCACATTCAATCAAAACAGCTGTAAACTAGAAATGGCTCCCAATTTTAGATTTTGACCCAAAAAACAAAGATATTTAGAAAATGACATAAAACCATAGGCGGCTTTCCATTGCAGGAATTCAGGGTAGGTGCGAGGTGGTGTGAACATTTGCAGGAATGGTCTGACTGCACTTAATATCATTCTGCTATAGGACATAAAAATGTTTGTTTGAATTTCTTTCAATCAGTCACAATTGTGCTCTGTGGAGCTAAGTGAACGATGCAGTGACAGAGTTCTCTCAAAATAGTAATGGGGAGAATTGATTTGGTGGGACATTTGCACTCATGGAGGCGAGCACTGGATAATTCACCAAAAACAAACAAACAAAAAGCAACACTGCTATACTGCATGATCCAAATCTTTGAGAAAACTTAAAATGTTCAGATTTTTTATGTGGTAGGTTGCTAGCTGTTGTTTTTATTTCCTGTAGTGATGGAGATTTTGAAAATGTGACACCTACATAGCGTCAGGGAAAGAGAAATGTGAGCTGATCCCCACAGTCAACTTTTGATGAGTCAGACTAGTAGGAAATAGAACAATGGAACTTTATTGTGTTAGCCTATAAGGCACATTTTACATCTGTGATGGAGATATTAGAAAGACTGCTACTTAATGAAGACATCATCAACAACCTGCACAGCAGTTTTTTGTAGTGCTACTCACTAATACCTGCCCTGGAGAAGGTGCTTTTCTCCCTGAAAATGGCCCTGAAAGAGGTTCTATAGGTTCATGCAGTAGAAAACAGCTCATTGTGATGGATCATGGAAAACAAACAACCAAAAAAACACAGGTAATTAATGGAAATAGAAAATAATTACTAATAACCATTAAAGTTGATATGGTGTCCTTAGGCCCAGTGTTGGTAAATATCCCACGCAGAAATCACTTAGGTGGAGGCTAGTGTGTATGTGTTTGTATGTGTGGTTGTTATAAAATCCGTTGCAGCAGGATGATTAAGGAACAGGTTACATTGTGAGAAGGTGTCATAATCAAATACGGTGTTGCAAGCTTTGAATCTCTGGCAGCAGTTGACTAACATCCCCTCTCCCAAAATGACGGATGATTGGAAGGCCCCTGTGGAGCCCAGTGACATTATGGTAATTGTCATTACTGGGGTTGGAGTGCGTGCGTGACTGACGCCATTAGAGAAAGTGCAATTACAGTAGGCTTTGGTGACCTTGCTGACTAGTGGAGGTCAGGGCTTCTCATTAGAGTGTGGTGGAAGGCAGCCCAGTGTCTCCACTGTGCCAATCAATAAGAGCGTAGCTTGGTCGGTGCTAATCATAGCTTTGACGCAGCCTCACGCCCTGCCACCCCCCATCACCACACATCCCCACCAACCTTCCTCTGTTCCACCTTTTAGCTTCCTTATTCCCTTCCAGCACTGAGTGATGAAAAGGGTTTAAACACACAGATATACTGTTTGATGCTGCAAAGCACATACAGAGAAAATAGTACTACTATAGTAAACCCTGATGTTACAGTAATTTAAGCATATTATTTGTAAATAAACTCCATATGCATGATTGATAACAATAGGTGAATGGATGCTGAGACACTACAGTACATTTGGTTGATAAATATAACATCATAGCTTCCTAAGATGTGGAAAATACAACCAGTGTGTTGGGAAAAAATGGCTGAATATACCAAAGCTCAGGTTTTGTAACTCCACCGTGTCAGTTCAGGCGCAGCATATCATTTCGCTCTATTCCTCAAGCTTTTATTCACTGGCCGAGACTCCAGTGGTTTTGAAACTTCCCTTCAGATAAGCCTCAGTGTGCAATGAATGATGTATGATCAGCAGTTTTTTGAACACAAGGTGCACTGATACCAAAAAACTGACAGTAAAACACAAGATTCTGACGTCTTTCTCTGTTTTAGATGGTGAGGTGATGTATAGACGTCCACTCTTAAACCCCTAGATGATGTCTAGACATGTACAGGAAATACCTGGTACACAGAACTTTTTTGTTTGGATCAAAGTGGGCCATGTCTTATCGTGAGAAGACATCTGTATTGACTTGTGTTTATTCCTATATCTCTTCTCCAACAGTTACCAGCATATAGTATCTTTCCATTTTGGACTGGAGTGTTGGAATGTATAAGATAGGCTGATTTTTTATGTTTGTGCGCCACATCCCTTCATCCCATTTTTGCTGTTTGTTAAGACTTTTAATCAGTATGAATGATGTGTATGCATCAAACTTAACTCATCAGCTGACGATATCAAGCAAATAAAAATAATATTTTGTCTTGGATTTGCATAATAAGGTCGACAGGTGAAATTTATCATATTGATCCTATCATTAAAATGCAGTGTTCTGGTGGGAAACCATAGCTCCTGACATTCATGTGGATCATACTTTGACATGTACCACCCCCCGAAATATTGCTTCAGACCAAGCACACAATGGGCCTTGCCACATCGCAAAAACTGCTCGGGAACGGCTCGAGGAACAAACTCCCCAGATCCCAATCTGATCAAGGATCCGTGGGATGTCAAAGCAAGCCTGATGCACAGAGGTCCCACCCCGCCCCATCCATAAGACTCAAAGGATCAGCTGCCAATGTCCTGGCGCCAGACGCTACAGGACACACCCAGAGGTCCGTGCTCCCAATCAGTCAGAGCTGTTTTGGCAGCATGAGAGGGACCTACACAATAACAGGCAGGTGTTTTTAATGTCGTAGCTGATCTGTGCAATTCAATTAAAATCAGTCATGATCTGTTTTATGGCTATGTCAACTGGGATCTTGAGTATTGATTAGGTTTAAAGATACACATTTTAGACTTCACTGGGGTTGTCATCTCCAAAAGCAAATTAATAAAGTGTGATTCTAGCTGTCCTCACTTATATACATGTTTTAATAGGTGAAAATTGCCAACCAGACCTTTATGGTATGTAGTTTTTGACTGTGCCAGACCAATATCTGACAAAGACATGTGTTAACTAGCCTAATATAGCTGACAGACTGCTCCACAACTCCTTAACACACACATTTTAAACCAGTTTCAGCCTTTTCTTGGTGCAGGAGCCAGAATCTTTTCCACAATGATTGCTTTGATGGGGAGTGACCACATGACTGACCCACAGACACTAGTTAATAGCTGGTCATGCTCTGTATCTGATGAGGTTTTAGAGGATTTTTATCAACACACCCTCATCTGCGCTGTGCTAAGACCAAGTCATACCTTAGATGGATATACTCCTGCATCGTTAAGTCTCACAGTAAGATCACACAAAGGTATCAATTCACCTGCGGCTGCACTGATCAACTTTTAATCAGCAGTTTTCGACAGAAGTCGAAGATATGCAGAGGAATTGATACCGCTGCTGTGTTGTGAGTGTGTGCAGCAGTGTGCTCTGTCCATGGTGGTGTGAGGTATGCAGTGTGGCTCGGGGGCAAGCAGTCAGGCAAACAGGCTGCGAGCCAGTTGTCGGGTTGTCTAGAGAGACAGAGGGGGGAGGGGTGGCCGACCAGAAAACTCCAGATCTGCCACTGCTCTTTCTTCACTGTTTGCACTCCAGTGGTTTAGTCACCAGACCTGCCTATTAAATCAAGGGCCCCCTTCGACAAAGACTGCCAATAATGCCCTGAAGAAATGCCCCCCATCCTGTCCCTTTTGTGTCCCCACCTGGATTTTTATCATTCTCCACTCTGTTTTATCTTGCTTCCACTCTTTTCTCTTTTGCTCTGTCTGACTTATTTTTTCCAGGCCTCAGTCAAATGGGAAAACACTGTGTTGCATCTCTGACCTTCTCCTGTCTGTGCAACTCTCACTGAAGAATGAAGAAAGACCTATAAAGGTTTTTTGTTTGGCTGTGGCAACACTAATTATAGCTGAGGTGTAAAACTAGCATCCCATGGCTATTGTGACTTCGTGTGTCTTGTTTGCTAAAACCCAGGTTCTGTCATTTTGATAACAAGAAGTAGATCAGGAGGGACAGGAGGAGCAAGATTCTTAACCATGCCTATGGCCTGGCTCTGGGGATGGCAGTGTCCTTCTGTCTGTCCACCGTGTCGGTCTAGAATTAAATATCTCAACATCTATTAGATGGATTCCCATACAATATAGCACAGATGTAGGTAGATATCAGATGATGAATTTTACTGACTGAACAACAAAATAAGACCAAAGAAAGGTCATGTCACTTCTGTCATATGGAAATGTTTCGCTTTTGCAAAGTCCAGCAGAAAATAGACATTGCAGAGCTAAATGCTATATAGCACTGAATAGAGGATGACCATGATTATTAGATCCTCACCATTTTCTGACATCTACTTTAAGAAAAAGTTTTTTTTGAGAATAGGAAACATCATCACATTTTTGTAAAAATCACTAAAAGTACCATTATTCTGAGGAGAAGTGATTCCTGAAACCTTTTGAAGACTTCATGAAACATGATGAAAACCTACATTTGTGTGTCTTGTTTTTCTCATCATGAGCTATTTCTTGAAGTGGTCGGAACCCTTTTCACTGAAGGCTGATATTTGTCTGACCCTCTTCTTGGCTGTTTGAAAGACTTTCCTCTTGGTTCATATTATGCAGTAAAGATATTGAAGGTTACTATGAACCTCAGTTTCAATTGTCAAGAATTTATTTCTTTTGTGGCAGCAAAATTCAATTCAATTCAATTCTGTTTTATCTATATTGCGCATATTTACGACATATGTCATGACATAGCGCTTAACATCGTAAGGAAGAACAGAAAACAGAAAACAGAAAACCCAACAATCCAAAGTTGCTTTTGGATTCCCTATGAGCAAGCCGTCAGCGACGGTGGAAAGGAACCGGAAAAAAACCCTAGGATAGAGAGGGGGGGAAAAAACCTCTGACAGAACCAGGCTCAGGTAAGGCAGCCATCTGCCTCCACTGGTTGGGTTGGGAGTGGGGATGAGGGGGGAGGGGATAGCAGGACAGCATGAGGTGAGGCCAGCGGCTGCCGATCAGGGACGTGGAGCTCCAGATCCAGAGACATCCAAAATACATCACATGAGCCTTCAGAAACTACTGCAAGTAACTGTGCTACTGTGGTAATGCAACACTTCCGGGGCTCTGAAAACACTCTCTAACCTAGAAACAGGAAGACTAAACACAACCCATAATACAACACTCTCTGTGTTATACTGGTTCTTCTTGTGTAAGATCATTGTGAGCCAAAGTCATTACAAACCAAATTTTTATGTATTATTTCTCCTGATTGGACTAATAAAAACAGATACCGTGAAGTTTATACAATTATGTTGGTGTCTGGTGGGTGTCTGAGCTGTTTTCCAAACACAGTTTTTGAAGAAATCACCTTGAGATTTCCTCACCAACACACACATGTGAATAAATGATTGTGTATTACCCTCGATCATAGATTATAATCCAAGCCTCTGATGCACTCAAATGTTTTCCCCTCATGTAACTTATGTAATTTACCATTTGTACTTCCAAGACTACTAAAGTTCAGTAGAATGAACAATAAGGCAGAGAATAGGCTGTCAACAAATCCATGAGCAGACGAAAGCCAACAGCCCATTACCCACCACTGTGTGGCTCTTAGCGCCAAGCCCATTAGTGCCTGCTGAAGCATATATCATGTGACAAATATATACTTTCATTTTTAAAAATGGCTTCAGTAATTTACTAAAACAGCTGGACACTGTAGCTTTAATCAGACCTTAATAATCTTCTGTGCTGTAATTAGTGTATTTATTTGGACTATTTTCAGGCTCAGCTTTAGTGCTAAACTAACTTTATATGTGGGGTTTGAATCGAAATAATCTGCAGCGGCCATGTGCATATCGATGGAGGGACTTACAGTATCAGCCGATGCAAGGATGTGGTTCTGATATATTTTTAGTAGAAAAACACTGCAGCTCTGTGGCCCAAACTATAACAGGTTTTTGCTGCACAGGCAACATTAGTCAGATATCTTCAATGTGGCTTTTGGTCTTCTGATGGCATTTCACCAGAGTTATCCCTTCACTTAAGAATACGTGTACTTGGGCTGCCGAATAGCTCGCTGAGTTAAGGCGCTACCACGTGGGCGCAGGTCGCCAGCAGTGGTCAAATCACCCTGTCTCTCTCTATCAATAAAAATGGTAAAAACCCCCCCCCCAAAAAAATACTTTAAAAAAGAATATGTGTACTTTGCTGTGTTGTTGATGTATGTGCAGAGTTTGACAAGAAAATGTTTCTTACATTTACCTTCTGAAGAAAGAAAGGTTCTCAGAGCTCAGTGAAGAAATGCATGTAAAAGTACAACTTGTGACATCATAAATACTTTGAAGCTAATTACAATCCATTAGGCAACTTATAGAGGCAAAATATGCATTGTAACCTCCAGCACGGGTACATTGAAAATGGACTTTTATGTTGCAGACGAAAAAACTTTATTTTGAGCAAACTTATACGAACTGGTTAGTATGTACCCAACACCTGATATTACCTAAGTAGAGGTGTGTGATTGCATGGACTGTACTCACTGCAAGCACACTGAGCCAGGAGAACACACGGCACTCAAAACAACTGCCTGTTATGAGAACAGACTGAGTGAGGAGATTCTCAGTCATCCACACCGTTATAATTTATCAATAAATGGAATGCAGTTGAAGTAGTTAGAGGTGCTTTGATTTGTTTGCGCCTTGAACGTTGCCCAAACACAGTGGGAACTTCTAAGATCTCCTGAAATCCAGTGCTACGCCTCCCCACTGTGCTTGGCCCACCTCAGGAATAATCACATTGACCCGGTGCTATTATCACATCCAGCCTTTTAGAAGTTGTGTTTTTTTTGTGTGTGTTTGATGACAAGGGCAATGTGACCATCTGAGTAGCAGATGGACACGTATTTTGGTATAAATGAAACCACCTGCGCATCCGCTGTCTGCATTCAAAGTCTGCATCAGTCTGCACACAGGGAAGCGGAAACCACAAATTGGCCTTAAGAGCTAATTTTCACTTTTGTGTTACATTAGCAGTATTTAATTGGTAGGACTGCTGTTGGACATCCCAATACATTATTTTTGTGTATCAGAAAATCAATAATTATATAGTGAGATGTGCATTAATATCTGAATGCAATAATTAACAGAAATAAAAAATCTGGTTGAGAAGCAGCTCTTTAGTTTTTTATCTGTCTTGTGCAACATGTTGCATCTTACTGGCAAACACAGAGAAGAGATGACAGTGGTGCTAAATTATATGACGTAAAGTAGGACTGTATGTATTAAAGGAAAGAGTATATTGGATTATTGTGATAACATGCATGACAGAGGGCTCAGACATGAAGCAAACTTGACAAATTCAGCTTTATACAGTATGAACAACAATACATACCTTCAATTATTACCCAAAAATTACACATCCTTTCACTTGTGAAGCAAACTATTTCCAAAGAAATGCAGTCTTCAACTACATTTATGATGTCGAGCATAAAAAGCATAAAAACCCACACTTCTGTATTATGAATGGAGATCACATTTTACTAAACAATTTATCCATCACTGTGTGAATGTAGAAGTGGTTATAGAATTTCGGAAATGTTCAAATTCATTAAATTTTATGCTCCAAACTGCGTGGGACCACACGAGTCCCGGCACTCCAGCAAATGAATAAAGCGTTCCTCATGCAATCACATACTTCTTGCTGTCATATTTAATAGGAAGTGGAGTACCGCTGAAAAAAACCCAGCAAGAAGTGTGTGATTTTGTGAGGAGTTCTTCATTCATTTGTCGAAGCGTGGGCCTCATGCAGTTTAAAGCTTATTTATAATATGCACTCAAAAGCAGCACAAAACAAAGGCTCGGTGAGCAGATTTATTTATAAAAATTGCATTTTATGAAGAGGTGAAAAACAAAAGTCAGTGTGATATTTGCCAACAATGCTCAAATAATGCTAATAAGTACATTCCATGTTAAGAAGTCATGGCATATCTTTACCAATAATCTTCTACACAGCGAAGGCACAACCGCATTTTGGTTAAAACATTAGAGCGGCAGACATTGCTGCTCGCTGTGTTGTCAATATCTGTGCGTTGCTCCATCCACTGGCTGCCTGTGGTTGTTCGTAATGGATTGTAAACCCTGGTGCAGGCATACAGCGCTGCCGAGGGAGCCGCACCCCCATACCTCCAGGCAATGCTCCAGCCCTGCATGCTGCTCGTACTCCACGCTCTGCTTCCCTCTCTTGCTTGGCCCTTCCTTCTCTGGTCAGCTCTCCACCTAGTCCCAGCTCTTCTACTCTGCTTCCCAAATGCTCAAATGACCTTTCCTCCACAGCCGGAACAGCAGTCGCTACCTGACTTTGAATCCTAGCGAAAAATAGATTGCAGTAATTTAGTCTGGGCAGCTTTATGTCTTCTTAAAGTAGATTAGACTTTGTTTTTTCATGAGTCTTTACATCTCTAAAGCATCTTAGCTCTTACAATGTCATTGCAAATTTGACATTTATCTTGTCTTTCACAAGATGAACTAAGTAAATGTCCTAAATATAAAATGTTCCATAGTGGATATCCAGAACTATCATGTCAAACATGAATGAACTACCGCTGGAGACAGTAAAACGGTTATCTCTGACTGTCGATTTAGTGCAACAAGACATTTGCTATTCATAGCATTTGATAATAATTGATATTTTTCAAAGATGACAAATGTGACTTTCATCACTGCTGCAACAAGGATTAGCAGAGAGCTTAGAAACCTCATGAATATCATGGAGCAGGCGCTCAGGAGAGGATATAGAGAGAACGCCACCAAGCCAAAAGCGAGCTCAACAAGGCAATCAGACTGGAGGGTCCGGTTGCCAACAATGACTCACACTACAGGAAAAGACTCAACAGTTCTCCTCACCCTCACTCTTCAACAACCTCAACCTCCTTTATTGTCTTATGGAGCAGTAAATCTCCTATTTCTCTCCCAGTACTCCTCTGTTTTACCACACAGGACATAGTTTGTGCCATCAGTGGCAGCTTTACTTTACGTGTGCATCATATGCAAATCCAACTATCTCATATGTCACCTACTTTAAGGAACATATGTTGAAATGTAAGAAATCCACCCACTGATTCGCTTCTGTTGAGAGGAGTCGGTGTCAGTGCGATGCAAAGGCACCCAGGTGTAGCTAAAATGAGCGTTCTAAAGAAAAAGAAACAGCTGTGCCGTTTGCATCGTGGGAAGCTTCCTGACATTGGCACTGACAATACCTGCTGACAATATAGGTGAGAACTTAACATGCTGTTGTGTAGATTCCTGTTTCTTTTTAAAAAATGTTTATAAATGCAAATTATGATGCAGCAAAGCAACAGAGCACTAAACGAAGGAACGACTCTAGTCACAGTTTTGTTTGTGATATAAATTCAAGGACAAAGTGTAACCGTGTTGCATTCAAGAGTCGAAAACTAGAAGAGAATTATGTCAATAATTCTAATTTTAGATTTATAATTTGGTCTATATGGTTGATTTGAAATGTTTTAATAGTCTTCTCACTGGAATATATTTTTTTTACACTAATACAATTATCAGGATAAAAATGTATGTGTTCACTAATACAGTAAATGGATACTGGAACCACAGCCATGAGCCATGACAGCAGCTGGATCAAGTGAATCAATATGTGTTTAAACTAATGTGCAACCACCTAATAAATGGAAAAGGCTTCATATTCATTGAGCACAACACCAACAGACTCTGTAGTTAGTTCATCATTTTATATACATTTTGACACTTATTTAGTCACTTTACTCTGTTTACTCTCTAATTAAAAAAAATCATACAGCACTCTTTTCTGCCTGTGTTTTCCATTAGGGGTAATAGAACATGATCTGCTGTGATGAAAGTGGCGATAAAGAGATTTATTTAATTGATAAACCTCTAAGAAAGTAGCAGAGAGTTTCTGTTTTAACACCTGCATACATCTGACCACTCAGGCTGCAGGGCTACAGTGTAGATCCAGGGAGAAGGAAATAAACTGTGTAATATCACTTAAATGTCAAATGAATAAAATGGTATCACCTTATGATAATTGCATTACTCCAAATTTGAACAATAGGGTATTTGCTGTTATGTAAATTTAAAACTGAATTGTTTAAAATGTACTAAAACAAATACACAAATGCACTAAAAGTCAGTATGTCTTTCATTACTGACATTCAAATCTTTTGTTTTTTAATACGCTGTATGTCCACCTTTTTTGATGACAGCCTCAATCCTCCTCATCATGGACGATACCAGTGTTGCACAAATTTCTGGAGAGATGTTGTTATTCTTCAGAGACTACTTTTTCAGCTGCTCCTTGCTTGAGGGGTTTTTGTTTCTTTGCCTTTCTCTTAAAAAAACCCCCCAAAGGTACACTTTTGAATTCAAGTCAGGTGACATACTTGGCCAGGTCATAGTTTTCACTTTTTTCTTCTTTAGAAACTCTTGTGTGATTTCGTCAGCGTGCTTCGGATTCTTGCCATGCTGGAATATGCTTCTTTCGTCTAGTTTCTGCAGACTTGGACTATTAATCAGCAATTGGGTATATCCACAGGAATTTATGGTGTCGTCCATAAATGTCATCTCCCCTTTTTAACACCTTTTGAAATCATGCAGCCACATATCATTAAACTCCCACCTACTTCACTGTCAGGACTATGCGTTCACTGTGGTAGCCTTGACCGGGTTTATACCAAACATGAGCTGAGAAAATGTGTCTTGGTCTCATATGACTAAAGAATGTTCTTCCAATAGTCATCAGGCTTCTTTTCATGTTCTTTAGCAAAGTTTAACATTGCAGTTTTGTCCTAAAGAACCAGCAACATCAGGGTTGAAATTATGCAATGTTTTTCGCGACTTATGTGTCACAGAAATGCCATTGATGAACCAAGTCTGAAGTCCTTGCCTGTCTGCTTTTCAGAGCTAGATTGCAAGTAGTGCACTGTCTGTGGTGTCATTTTAGGAGAACAGCCTTTCTGGCTCTGATTACTGGTGCTATGGCTCATTCTATACCTTCTGATTACTGCTACAACTGTGTTTCCACTGATTTTCAGTTGGTCACTGATCTTCTTGTGTCATTTTCCAACTTTGTGAAATCTAACAATCAGGTTTTTCAGTTCCTCTAGCAATTCTTTTCACATGGAGCCATGTTGCAGACATGCAAACACACACAGTCCATGGGTCCAAAACTGAGAACGGTCACAGGTCATTTTATATTCATGGTGATGCAGTTAGGCTTTAAGGAAATCACAAGCACAGTCTTGCTCCTAACTTATCATACACTGCCGCTTTAACAGGACCTACTGACGTCACATTTGAATACAGTGGGCACCGTTTAGCATCATTTTCAATGTACAGTGTAGTCCGAAAGACCTATACAGATCTATGAACTTAAATAGCCGTCATGAGTCTGTAAACAAATCTCCAGTGATGGTGTCGTTACTGTCACTGCTTTTCAGGCAATGAGAAGTTTTCCTGGTAACATGTGGTTATTGTTTTAAAGGATGTATTTTAACTCAAAGCGTTTCCTAATCTGGACAACATAGGTTTGGCTAAACTTGAACTTTAAAATGAATGTCAAGTCACAAAGTAAAATGAAACAGAGTTAAATAAATGATGGTCCAACACAGGACACAAACTTAAATCTCCGGCGTGAATGTTGTGTGATTTATGTTGCCGTCACTGTTTTATCCACCCTCAGGCCTTGTCCACACAATGCCTTCTAGAAAGAGGATTTTTTTAAAATGTCACATCACTCAGCATGTCCATTGTTGCTTTATATATAGAGCATGTACCTGAAACAACAACTATGCCCGATATACACTGATCAGGCATAACATTATGACCACCTGCCTAATATTGTGTTGGTCCCCCTTATGTGGTAAAAAATGCTCTGAACCATTGGGCATGGACAAGAGGACCTCTCAGGGTGTCCTATGGGGTCTGGCACCAGGATGTTGGTAGTGGATCCTTTGGGTGCTCTGGGTTGTGCGGTGGGGCCTCTGTCAATCAAACTTGTTCCACTGCATCCTGTTGATGCTTGATCAGAATGGGATCTAGGAAGTTTGGGGGTCAAATCAACATCTTGGGCCATTGTCATGTTCCTCAAGATGTTCCTGATTGTTTGATGTTGTTGCCATGTGGTGGGGTGCATTTTCCTGCGGGGTCGGCCAGTGACATTTGGGATTACCATTTGCATAAGGGAGTGTGCTTGTTCTGGGACAATGTTTATTTGGGTGTCTGAGTGTCATCAACAGGGATGCCAAAATCCAAGGTTTTCCAACAGAACACCACATAGTACCAATACGATCAATGTTATTCACTTCACCTGTCAGTGGTCATAATGTTGTGACCACTGACAGGTGAAGTGAATAACATTGATCATATTGGTACTATGTGGTGTTCACTTCACC
>OMNN01071406.1:0-18911 GCA_900302755.1 Chromis chromis | reverse complement strand
CCCCACACCATAATCCCCCCTTCACCAAACTTTACACTTGGCACAATGCAGTCAGGCAAGTACCGTTCTCCTGGAAACCACCAAACCCAGACTCGTCCATCGCATTGCCAGACAGAGAAGCGTGATTGGTCATTCCAGAGAACACGTCTCCACTGCTCTAGAGTCCAGTGGAGGTGTGCTTTACACCACTGCATCTGATGCTTTGCATTGCACTTGGTGATGTAAGGCTTGGATGCAGCTGCTCGGCCATGGAAACCCATTCCATGAAGCTCTCTACGCACTGTTCTTGAACTAATCTAAAGTATACACAAAGTCTGAAGGCCATACCAAGTCTGGAGGTCTGGAGCTATTGACTCTGCAGAAAGTTGGTGATTTCTGTCCACTGTACTCCTCAGCATCCACTGACCCCGCTCTGTGATTTTATGTGGCCTACCACTTGGTGGCTGAGTTGCTGTTGTTCCCAGTTGCTTCCACTTTGTTATAATACCACGAACAGTTGACCGTGGAATATTTAGTATCGAGGAAATTTCACGACTGGACTTATTGTACAGGTGTCAACCTATCACGGTACCATACCTGAATTCACTGAGCTCCAGAGAGCGACCCATTCTTTCACAAATGTGTGTAGAAGCAGTCTGCATGCCTAGGTGCTGGATTTTATACACCTGTACCCATGGACAGGGGTGGAGAATCCTGGTCCTCGAAAGTAAAAATCCAGCATGTTTTAGATGTCTCCCTCTTCCAACACACCTGATTCAAATGATCAGGATCGTTATCAGGCTTCTGCAGAGCTTGATGATGAGCTGATCATTTGAATCAGGTGTGTTGGAAGAGGGACATATCTAAAACATGCTGGATTTTTACTTTCGAGGACCAGGATTCTCCACCCCTGCCCATGGAAGTGATTGGAACACCTGAATTCAATTATTTGGAGGGGTGGGTCAATACTTTTGGCAATATAGTGTAGGTTCCCCAACAACTCTGCTAATCTGTGGGACATCTTAGAAAGAATGTATCCCATCCTGGGTACAGATCAACTGCTGAACTCTGAACAGTTTTCATGTTCGTTTACTATAGGGTGAGGATGTGACAAAACAATCTCAACTCGGCCGCCGTATAGCTTGCTGAGTTAAGGCGTTACCATGTGGGTGCAGGTCGCCAGCAGCGGTCGTGAGTTTGAATCTGACTCAAGACCTTTTGCTGCATGTCTCTCCTCTATACCCCCTTTTCACCTTGTCTTTATCAATAAAAATAGGACAAACTCCCCCAAAAAATATTTTAAAAAAACAAAAACAATCTCAACTCAAGGTCTGCCTACTTCATGCACAGAGCCGGCCATACCCAATGTGGCGGCCTAGGCGAGATTTTATATGGCGCCCCCCTCCATCGGCGATTTACATACGCTTACAAAAGAAATGGAATAGCATTGTTTTGTAGTAATATTAATTGAATGCTTTACATTTGAATCAATGTGAGCTTCTCAATTTTAAGAATTTATAGTAATAACTAGTTTTAATATACTTATATTGAAAGCAAATTTTTTTCCTGATTTTGTGGCGCCCTTAGCATTTGCCCATATTGCCTAATAGGCCAGCCAGCTGTTCATGCACCAGGCCGACATTAAACTTTATTCACTGAAACTAAACATGCAGTTGAAGACCTCAAAAAAAGGTCACATGTGGCCCTCGAGACACATTGTATATAATTTATCTAAAATTAACTTGTTTAGTGTAACGGTCAACCTTTTGAATAGTGGACAACCTCCTTTGCTGCCTGAGCAATGGCTGCCCCCACATAAGAGGGTGTGCACGGTCTGCACTGCATGGTGTATGGTGCAATGAAAATAAAATGTATGGTGAGAATCCTTGCACAAAGATGCTACAGGGGAATACCTCACTGCTGTAAACACTTTATAGTTGATAAAAGAAAAGTTACACTTACAGTTCATTAGTTTTATTTTAAAAAAAAGAAGAAAAAAAAGCAGCAGCCAAAAACAATATGAGAGAAAAATCAAGTGTGGTGAGTCAGAACTGTTTCTGCAGGATGCCAACATAGGTACTACCATTTACGTTCACTCAAGCAGCCTCAGACACATTGTATCAAGATAAACACATGGACTTGAAGAGAAATGACACAGCTGTGGCGCTACATGGAACCAAGCCTCAGGGCCTGGTTCTATCAGGCCACATTTTATGTTAAGTCCTGCTAAATGGTGCTTTTCTCAAAAGCATGTGGTCTGATTTAAGCCAAATAAAAATAGCTGGTGCTTTACAAACAGCTACAACCTGATGTGGGCACTGTATGATTATGATTGGAATCAACTTCCTGAGTGTATGCAGCATCTCTTATGCACCATGTCCTAAAAGCATACTACATACTGATTCTAAGCATGTTGTTGCTTGCCGTCCTCCCAAAACAGAATGCACTAAGTAAATTGAGAAGCTGCTTGCAGCTGAAAACATTAAAATAAATTGTAGATTGTTTGGAGAAAGCCGTTTTAATTGTCAGATGTAAAACTTCTTTTTCATTTGTGATGTTTTGTTGGCAGTAGTTGCAGTTTGATTTACATCTAGCATCACATGTATCATCATCTGTTATAAAATGGTAGAGTATGTTGATATTGGGTATACAACATGCTAAAACAATACAATGAAGACTTTGTGGAATGTAGAATTAATATATAGTATGGCTTTGGGACACTGCTACATTTCATGCAGCTACTTCCCACAGTCACTATTGCTGATGTTTGCAACAATAATAACAGAGTTTTGTGAATGTACCATCTCTACTGTTGGCCTCGACTTTCAGCTATTTATTTTTACACAACTCTTCAACTTTGAACAGAGCTTCTCAGTATGGGTTTACTTTATATTGACTGCTGTTCAAAATAACATGTTGAGGGGGAACCTCCTAGCATTAACAACCCTGGAGTATATGTGAACCAGGAAACTATTGATGAACACCATGGTTGTCAAACGGTGGGGATGGTCCATGTTTGTGTTTATATTGATCTTGCACATGCAAAGGAACAAAAACCAAATAGCAAATCCCAATAAGCTGTCGGGCACAAACACGAGGTACATGTCAAAGACACATTTTGCTAAGTGACTACTGCACAATGAATCACCACGCCAATGCACTTTGAACCCCAGGATGGTAAAACCTTTGAAATACTGTTAAAGTCTGAACAAGAAAATGACAATGTTACAATGTTGCTGCAAGGGAGCATCAAGCTACTGTACAGATTCCCAGTCAAACTGTATATTCTGACCTCTAAAGACAAACTAACACAGGGGGAAGGGGCGGTGGGGGGTGGGAACGATTTCTAGCGCATCCTGTACTCTGATGTCTTCGACATCTCACACAGCTGACCCCTGAAGTCGATGTCTACAGTGAAGTCCAGGTCTCTCTGCAAATCAAGGCAACACGTCAGACGAGATGCACGCAGCCAATAAATGCAGTAGGTAAGTAACAGAAAAAATGCGTATCAAAGAGTGACGAGGAGAAAAGAACTTCAAAATTTTTGAAGTGTTGAGCTCTGATCTGCTTACATTGTTCTTGACGTTTGGCTTCATGCTGATGGTGCCGAAGATCTCCTCACCAGTCTTGACAGTCAGGTAATCGTCCAGGTAGAAGACAGTTTGCTTCCAGTGGGTGTACGGAGACTCTGGGCCTTAGAGGGAGAAAAAGTGTACAAGAACACAGGTTGAAGTGGGAAACAGAATTCTTCAAATTGTGTAGTCATTTAAACCTAGTCTAGATCTAAATCAAAATCACATCATAGGCCAGGACTACTATAAAAACAGTTGTTCTGCAAATGTCTACTGCATTTTATATTGAATTTGTGTCCACGATCTGTGTATTTAGTGCCTAACTTACTAAGACTTGTACACTTCACATTCTGAGTGACAGACAGCTGACAGTTCAACCCAGAGTACCTCAACACAGTGTTCGCATATTGCAGTTTGTTGGGAGCAGAGAGGGTTGAGGGCCTTGCTCAGGGGCCAATAGTGGCAGCTTGGCGGTGCTGTGGCTTTACCCCTGACCTTCCGATTAGTAGTCCAAAGCCTTAACCACTGAGGTACCACTACCCTAATTATAAGGAATCTGATTTCAAAATAATTGTCTAACTAAAGAAACTTGCAGTTTAAGGTTGTATGGATTTTACAATTAATCAATTGTCAAGTTCAAATTCAAGTAAAATTCCCCATCAACCATTTCCAATACAGCAGGCATATAATTTTTTTATTATATACTTTATACATCTACATGTATTTCTGAAGACAGACTCAATCATCCTCAGCATGGAGTTCTGTACAAATTTCTGGAAAGATGCCATTCTTCAGAGATGGTGGTCTCTCAGTTGCTTTACCCAGTGGTATTGTTCTACCTTTCTCTTTAAGATATCTCAAAAGGGGTTCTATTGTATTCAAGTCATGCAACACACTTTTCACTTTTTTAGAAACTGCTTTTGTTAGTGTGCTTTGGACTGTTGTCTTGCTGGAATTATTCTTCTGCTAAGATTCTGCAAACTCATCTTGTCAGCCAGTATGTTAGTATATCCACAGTTTATCATGGTGCCATCTATAAATGTCATCTCTTCAAAACCTTCTGCACTCATGCAGCTCCACATCACACTCCCACCTCTGAGTTGGGACTATGCATCCATGTTCAGGTTTACACCAAATATGCTAACCCCATGTGAGCAAATGACCTCATCTGATTTCCCAAGAATGCTGTTCAAAGATATAGCCATTATGCAATGTCCTTCCCGCCATATATCCCATCATAAAAACTCTGATTTCCATTGATAACCCCTGTTCCAAGTTTGCAGCACTTGTCCGTCTGTTTTTAAGAACTAGACTGCTAGTAGCACACTCTCCTTGACAGCATTTTGGAAGGACAATCATTGCAGCTCTGATATTATGGCTACCTCCACATGAATGCTGCCACTGTGATTCGACTGATTTTTAGTTGGTCACTGATCTTCCTTTATCCTTTTTCATCTCTGTAAATTGTCACAATGTGATTTTTTTTATATGCGATTCCTATCCAGTTACCAGAGTAGCACTACCCAATTATCTAGTTATAGAATGCCACTCAGACCAGTATAGACAAGTTAACAATGCATGAATATTAAACCAATCCTGACCAATTATCAATCTGACTGTAAGGAGTAAGAAGAATAGGTGTATTGCATGTTGGAAAGCAGACTGACTGGTGGAGAAGCCGATCCTCTTGTGGCAGCGGGTAAACTCAATGTTGAAGTAGGTGACCAGAGCATGGATGTAATCGTTCCTTTTCACTTGCAGGCAGAACGGTGAGGTGAAGGTCAGGTCCTCCGCTTTCACTGTGTAGATGTCCACCTCCTAAACAAAAGAGATGGCAATAAATTTAACAAATTCTGTTGCAGAGAACGCAACCAGAGTCAACAGTCAAAGATAGATATACCACTTTCCCAGTGTCATTCAAGCAGCATACCACTATAAAAACAGATACTTATACACCCACCCTGATGAGACAGGAGTTGCTGACCAGCTGCTTGGGATCTACCACATCAACCAGGGGTTCCTTAATTGCCACCTCCTTGATGCACGACATGTCAAAACCATACACGTTCTCCCACCCTGACAAAGACATATGCACATACCGGTCACATAAGCATAATACCAGTCATTTGGCTAGTTACGGTAGTTCAGCCTTTAAGCATGTTATGAGAGAAAAGCATACAGGTGGACACTACTGTAATATCACAAATGGCATCCCACCAATCGCGAAACACTGCTATTTACAGGTTCACGTTCGGTCAGGTAACCAACTACTCACAGTGGATTTTGTAGTCCTTGTATTGCCTGTCTTCGATTGCAGTGACATAAAGGGTTGCCCTGTCCGGGAAAATGAGTCCATCTGGCTTCTGTCAGTTGAGTAAGAGGGGGAAAAGAGACTTTAACAGATGTTTTTAAGACACTGACCTTTCCTAGCAGGTGAGTGACAACATACCATCCAGTCTACAAAACAGCAGGAATTCAAAAGAACCACAAACTCAGCTGCAAATAATGCAAATGTGTGCTGCATCATACGGTGCTATGATATAAGAAATGGTCATGTTACAATTTTATAACAATGCCAATTTTATTAACAACCTAAACCATAAACTAAATTTGCAATTTTACCTAATTGGTTCTTGTTTTAGCGTCCTAAATTGCATTTTAGTGAGTGAACAGAGCTACAAATGTAATGTTGAATTGAGGCTCAACATCCAGTTGTTTAAACCATTGTACTTCAGACTGCAGCTGGCCTGTTATCCATGTAAGTGGACACTATAGAACGGTAGAATTTAGAGGATCATCATTCAGACGCTTTCACATATAGGTCACTCATCCATTTATGTTCTTCATGGCTGTATTCACACATACAACCCATATTTCCAGAGAATGCCGCAGTACGCATGCGTATTTGTCATTCACGTGAGACTAGTCAATACACCAAATGATGGATAAAACATAATAATGTTATAACAGACTAAAAACAAACTCATAGCAGCGGATCAAAGAGTCTAAACTAGAAAAGCACTCGGAGAGCACAGACCTCCACCAAGCAGCTCATTTCCACCCATATTGTGATTTCCACCCTATTATAACATAGGGTGGAAATCCAGGGGTATTCAACTAAAATCCAAAGAGGTCCAGTCAGAGAAAATGTATTGAAGCAAATGACCAGAACATCATGGTGTCCAACTTGAATTAGTGGGATTTATGTTGATGTAACCTAGTAGTTTCATTAGCGCCTGCATGTACGCTTCAAAAACATTTTGACAACATTTATTAATAAATTACTTTTGATATAACTAGATCTTAAAATAAACTGCAGAACTTAAAGAAATAATACATAAATCTCCAAAAATGTAAACAATTGAACACTTTTACATTTGTTCCCTGTCCTTTATCACTCCTTGACAACCTCCCCATCACTAAACAGTTTTTTGTGTTGCCCCAGAATCCAAGCAACTCGAGGAAACATGTGTTAGGATGCTGGTGGACTGATCATACTGGGCTCGAAGACTGCTTATTTTCTGTGCCCTCACTTCAGACTTGATTAGGTATGATTGGTCAAAGTCTTAGTGTTTTGTTTCATAGTGGCGAGTGAGCCCCACAGTCTCCGAGCATATGAGACAGAGGTTTTGTGCTCCCAGAGGGCAGAATGAACACGAACGAGTCTGTCCACTCCTGTCTAAGGCTCACCCGTTTCTTTGCCTTTTACTCCATCACTGTATCTGGCTCACTACATCCCTTCGTCTTCCTCTCGCTGTCGCTTACTTTATTTTTCTTTTTTGTCTGTCCTCCTCTCGTCTGTCCCTTGCCTCTCAACTGTTTTCTGAACACAGAGCTGCGATGTTTAGCGCCTGCAATGAAGATACTTCATTGGCTGAGTAGTGTCACAAGGGATGGCTGAACTCGGATACTGGTCTGGACTTGGTGATAATTTATGATTAGAAGGATTTAATTAGTTACCAGCACTGTTGTTTTTCGGTGTGCAAATGTGCTCTTTGGAGACACACATATGGATCCTACTGCTGTCTGATGCTGCATGTATTAAACAAATTCGGAGCAAATTGATCCAAACAGCTGGAAGAAACTAAATTCAGGTCCTCGTAACATCTTGGAACACTAGGATTACATTCATTTGGAAACAATCCAAATGAACGGATAATCTAGTAAGATTGTTGCTGTGACTTTTACAGCTAGGCGACCAGGGTGTGTGTTCACATATGCAGCTGACCCGTTTAGTAGTGGTCAGAATAACGGAACAGAGCACATGTCTGAAAGGGGTTAAAATGGAATGTAGAGCTTGGAAGAAGCAGCTCCTGCCACAGGGAAGATAGACATACCAGCCACTTGTCCCTGGCATAAATGACTGTATTGAGCATGGACTCATAGAAGAGGCAGTAGCCCATCCATTCTGATATGATGATGTCTACTCCTTCCACGGGCAGCTCCACCTCCTCCACCTTCCCCTTAATGATGGTCACAACTGGAAACACAAAAAAGGTCACAAATTTTGTATTATTTTTTTATTCTATTTATTATTATCCTGACCCAGAGAACGTAGATTGCAGGAGTCAATTTACTCACCATCTTCCAAGTTGTTGGCCTTGACAATTTTTACAGCGTAGTCTGAGATGCTGCTGCACTCTATCTGTTAAGATGAAGACAAACAATTTCTTAATTCACCCTTATGTAACCACTATTAAGACCAGCAAGTGATGCAATTACTACAAAACAAATTGATTAGTTCTGATAAAACCAACCACATACCCCTATAACCTTCTTGGCTCCAGCTTTGGCAGCAAACATGCAGAGGATGCCCGTCCCACTGCCCACATCTAACACCACCTTGTCCTTAAACAGGTGCTTGTTGTGAAACATGGAATTGCGGTAGGTCAAAGTGCGAACCTCATCTTTCAGCATCTCCTACAGTGGCAGTAAAAAAACAAAAACAAAAAAACAAAGACAATTATAGGAGAAGTATAATGCCTTGTGACACAAAAAGTGCAACTTATTGGAAGTGTTGCTTTCTCTCTCTCTCTCTTTTTTTTTTTTAAGTCAAAAGAAATTACCTCGTGGATTCCAAAGTGGGCGTATGAGTCAAAGTAATAGTCCTTTGATGTCATATCCTCTGCTGCAGGCTTGACTGAGCTCTCCCCCTGAGAAACCTCAACAAAGACAAATGTGTTAGTTAGCTTAGGCTTTGCTTCTGCATTTACAGTTTAGAAGGTGAAACTCAGTCGCTGCCAAATGTAAGGATGGGTACTGAAGATTGGTCCTGGTACCAAATGAATGTTAGCATTTTAACATCACTTGCTTGGTTAATGTTCAGCTTATCAGTTCCTCTAATGTGACAATAAATACCATTAAAAATTAGACAAAAAATAACAATCATATGACAAAAATGTGACTGAAACTTAAAAAAGGCTAAGGTTTAAACTAGCAGTTCAGTTAATTTGATCAGATTTGACTTCATCTCTTTTCAGAAATGCACATAACATGATTGATCTGGACATGTACATATTGGCTATTATCTCATGTGGCTCATGTGTTGTTTTAAAGTGTTTTACGTGTATTTACTGTATGCCAATGCAGTGTCAGACTACAATTCTTCAATTAATGGTCCGCGTAACGTAGAGTAAGGGGTCGACCGATATGGTTTTTCATAGGTCGACATCAATTAATCAATTCAATTTTCAATTCAATTTTATTTATATAGTGCCAATTCACAACGTATGTCATCTCATAGCACTTTACATAGTAAGGTGAAGACCTTGAAAATTCTGAATAGAGAATCCAACAAGTTAAAGTTCCCTGTGGATTCCTTTTGAAGCAGTCAGCGATAGTGGGAAGAACCAAAAAACTCCCCCTTTACTGGTGAGGAAAAAACCCTTAGACAGAACCAGGCCCAGGGAAGGTGGCCATCTGCCTCGACCAGTTGGAGCAAGAATGAGGATGAGGGGGGTCGGGGAGTGGTTGGGGTGGAGATAGCATTATTAGTAATTAATGAGACCAATAATCAATATTTGGAATGGATAACAGTTGCCGTAAAAAAAAATCTTGGTATCAAAATTCAGAATAACAGAAACTCCAGCACAAAAATTTATTGAAATGTCTTTACTTATTTTGCATGTTTAATTAAATGAGAATTTTTCCACATTTATCCTTCTGTTGATCTGTTGATGATGTGAAGCCACTCCAATAGTTCTGTGGCTTGGGACATTGGTCTAGACCAGGGTGGACACTACAGACAGAGTGACTGCATCAGAATCAAAGTAGCACAAAATATATTAACTTAAAATTGAGTTATATATTTTATCAGTAATCAGATAAATACAATAACAAAGTAACAGATGACTGGAAACCACCAGGCCAATAGTCAGTTGACACCCAGTCTAGATTGAAACGAAAGTATGAAATCAATCTATAAAGTTTATGAACAACTTAAAAATGGTCAACAGTGAACTACATAATATTGTATTAACAAAACAACAACGAAATGTTTCAGTGTTGGATCTGTGACTTTTTGCACTCTGAGGGCGAACAAGGCGATCTCCTCAGCAGCACAAAAGATAGGAGCACATGGTTGATGGTAGGCTGATGTGGGTTGGCCTTCCTTAAGGGTCGCCACAAAGCATTCCTACTCTTATACGGTGACAATTAGCATTTTTTGTCGAAGATACAGTTAATTATTGGACGTAATTGCCAGGCCTCTACTACTGGTGAAGACCACTACGTAACGTAAATAAAATATGTCAGTTAACTACGTACTAGGCTAAAAACGTTAGTTGGCCAATAAAAGATTATACCATAAGAAAGTTAGCAAAAATGAAAGTTGACGCCGCTAACCAAACCGCACCAAGAGGAAAAAGACATTCGCCCGAATTTCGTGCCATCTGCTTAAAGCAAGCTAAGAGGTCAACAGAGGAAAAAACACTTAGAATGAGGCAGCATCCATGTCTGTAGCTGCTAGCTAACTAGCTCGGAAGCTAACACGTTAGTCTCCATGCGGTCCCAAAGGCTCGTCAGTCCCTGCCGGCCGGCTGTCGCATCCACGGACTGGTCGCCCCCAGCTAAAACAATCATTCGCCTAAACATACGATGTAAGCTATAAACTAAGATTACCCAATAAACGTGGGTTTAAACACGGTAAAGTACTGTCCGATGTGCGATGCTAAATGAATGAGCGGCAACAGCAGACGCATTACTCAAGTAAGGATAGCTAAGTTAAAATGGATGCACCACAATCTGGTTCGTATATGGAGACAAAACCGAAATGTTAAGACCGTGTATCACTTCAAAAAAATCTCCTGGATTGATAAAAATGTGCGTGTGTAGTTTACACAAATTACTTAGACCGTAATAGTATTTCTTATTGTAAGACCTTACCTCCATCCTCTCTGCTGGCGCCGCCATTTCGATTTGCTACCTAGTTCTGTGAGTTTGAAAAAGTCTTCCTTTTGCCACGCCCACGACAGCCAAGCTTTATATCTGATTGGACCAAACACTGCCGGTAATTTAAGGTCGCCTTCTATAATCTCGGAAAGTCGGAATATTTGCCTTCAAACTGTGAAAGAAAACATATTTTCTCTTCTACGGGTCACAGAAGGACAGGATAATCTGATACTGGAGCTAATAATAAAGTAAATAAAATCTTCCATAAAACCATAATCGTTTCATGCGGGATCTCACATCCAGAGGCAGTAGCAGCAGTACTGCTGCATTCTAGTGATCACAGAATGTTAAGATGTTCTCTTCGCTGTAGTAGCGTCCAAGATTGGTGCTTAGGGCCAAATACCGTAACTTCAATTTTGTCTGAATTTAGGAGAAGAAAATTACAAGTCATCCAGGCCTTTATGTCCTTCAGACATGCTTGGAGTTTGACTAACTAATTGGTTTCATTTGGCTTTATCGCTAAATATAAATGGGTGTCATCTGCATAACAATGGAAATTTATGCAATGTTTCTAATAGTATTGCCTAAGGGGAGCATGTACAAGGTAAATAGTTTTGGTCCTAAAACAGAACCCTGTGGAACTCCATAACTAACTCTAGCGTGAGTGGAAGAATAATTATTCAGATGAACAAACTGGAATCTGTCTGATTAATATGATTTAAACCAGTTTAATGTGGTTCCTTTAATTACCAATGACATGCTCGGTTGTTAGCACCGTCGCCTCATAGCTAGAAGATCCCTGGTTCGCATCCCGGTTAGGACGCCTGGGATCTTTCTGTGTGGAGTTTGCATGTTCTCCTGCATGCGTGGGTTTTCACCGGGTACTCCAGCTTCTTTCCACAGTCCAAAAACATGCTGAGGTTAATTGATGATTCTAAATTGTCTGTAGGTGTGAAATGAATGTGCATGCACACTGTAAATACTGTGACTTATGGATGTGTAGATTTTTATTATTATTCTTTTACCTTATTTTACCTTTTACCTTATTTTTAGTACTTAGTTTTTTGTTTTGTTTTTCTTTTGTACACAGAGAGCAAAGTTACACCGGAGTCAAATTCCTTGTTTGTGTGTGCAAACTTGGTCAATAAAGCTGATTCTCATTCTGATTCTGATGTGAGTGTGCTTGGTTGTCTGTCTCTGGTAGCCCTGTGATAGACTGGGAACCTGTCCAGGGTGGTCCCTGCCTTTGCCCGAGTCAGCTGGAATAGACTCCAGCCCCCCGCGACCCTACAGAGGATTAAGCGGTGTATAGATAATAGATGGATGGATGTTCGAGTCTCTGTAATAAGATGCTGTGATCCACTGTGTCAAACACAGCGCTGAGATCCAGCAGGACAAGTATAGAGACACTGTCTGAGGCTAGAACAAAATCATTGGTGACTTTCATAGTGCTGTCTCTGTACTATGCATTCTAAATCCTGGCTGAAACTCCTGAAACTGCAGATGGTCACATAATTGGCTTGCAACAGCTTTCTCGAGAATTTTAGAAATAAAGGGGAGATTGGATATAGGTCTATTGTTGGCTAAAACATCTGAATCCAGAGTAGGCTTTTTGAGTAGTGGTTTGATTACAGCTTCATTTAGACTTACATGTACATATTCTTCATGCTGCATCCAGGTTTCAGTGAGGCACAGCAAGTCAATATGATGATCTGCTATCAGATTATTAATTAACAGAGATTTAGTTGACAAACCTGTTTGCCCATCCAAATTGGGATGCACACCATCTCTCCTGATCTCCTAAGACCAAGCCTTTCCCATTAAGATTGCGTTGTTTAATATCATGGAATAATTTTAAAATGCTCGAATGTAAGATACAAGGACATGTTATGACAAAAAAGACAATGAAAAGCAGGGATTGCTAAAATGTAACATAGCAACTGCAACAGAGAATAATGTGTCTTATCATATTTACAGGGTTGCACAAAGTGTGTTATGTGTTACTTTTGTATGAGTTGCTTTTGGGAGTAAAGAAACTTGTAAGCACAAGTGACACGCATTCCAACGGGAAACAGCCAACAAACGTAGCTCGGTCAAAGCCAAAGATGGTGGAAGTTCTTTGGTTGTACCAAAGGATTTCTCCCTCCCCGGTATTAGACCAATCAGCGCTGGGCTGCACTCGGCTGACGGAAAGGAGCGTACGCGTGCATGAGTGCGTCGCACGGTCACGCCGTTCTGCTATCACGAGCCTTATTCGAGCCGTGGAGTGGAAGCTGGAGAATTAGAACGGACATCAATTATATACCTTAATACGAACCAAATTCAGTGCGTGATAAAGAGGGCAAGATTATAACTTCATATTGCTGGTTGGCGGTTGAGACTCTCGACTGAGTTATTCCGGTCAACTGGTGATGTACTTCATTATTTGAATGATATTGCTAGCCACCTAGCTAGCTAGCTGTTAAGCTAGCTTTACGGTGCGTGACTCGAAGTAACTTAACATTGTATTCTCGGACGATATTCTTAATAACCCATCTTACTACATTAATCGTATTGTCATCCAAGTAGTGGGTGGTTTTAACTTTAGAGAGTTGTTACTGTATGTGTTACGCGTCGCCTCTAATCCTTCCGAGATAAGGATTGAATGAAATAACGTTAGCTTGCCATAGCCAGCGGAAACGAGTCAGCTAACAGGGATAACGTTAACTTATCCTGCTGCTGCTTGATCCACCGCCATCCAGCGATTCTAGCAAATGCTATCTGAGCTAGCCACCCAGACGCACACACTGAGCTTGGTAGGTAACCTTCAGTCATAGAGATACAGCGAAAGACTTGATCTGCAAAGCAGCTAGCTAATACGAAACATTAAGGTGGACATCTTCCACTCCAGTCCAGTGTGAAAGGCTGACCAACGTCAGTTTATTTTTACGGATAAGGCCGGAGTGAGAACAGAAACCTGCAAAAATGCCGGCTGTGTCGAAAGGAGACGGAATGCGCGGATTAGCGGTTTTCATTTCGGACATCAGAAATTGTAAGTGACTTTCTTTTATTCTGCTTGATGGTCTGTTTCATTTAAAGCTAACAACACCCGTTGACTTTGCTCATGTTGTTGCTGGTCGTATTCATACATGCTGTTGTGAAATGACGCGGTGGCACCGACGCAAACAGCAGTAATCATTTGTAGGTGTCTTTTAAAAAAAACTTCTTACGCTTTCTACCAGGCGTAATGCAACACATAGAACTCAGATGTTGCCTGTAACATGATCGTTTTACTATATCTTTCTCCAACAGAATTAATATATTAATGTAGAAAATGAGGCGTTTTGTGTTGGCTGTCGCTTTGGTCAAACACAATCAGAATCATGAAGATCTGACAAAGACATTAGTAATCCAAACGTATAAACTAATCTGTAAATTCATTTTCCAGTTGAAAATAGTTGTTGATGTAATTATTTTAAGCTGGTAGCATGACCGGCCTTATGTCTGACAGTACACAGTAGTAACTTTGACTGAAAGGAAGATGGCACCCTTCCACTACAGGAGAATAAAGGTTGGAGTACCTCCACCTGACCCTCTTCAGACTAGCCCCATAACCCACAAATAATGTTAAGGCAGTGGTAAATGTTTAATAAATGAGACAACATGAAATAAATATTTATGGGTAAACACAGGGCAGTAAAAAATAAAAATAAAAATTAGGAAAAAACAATTCAAAATTTATATTATTTAAATATTAGTTTATTTTTTTAAAGAAACAATGTGGTATTAGAATTTCTGAATTTAATTCTCAAATGCCTTTAAAAAAAATGTGTTTTTTAAAAAGTTCCTATTATTTATCCCTGTGACACTGTTATATGTTTCATGGCAGTGTTCCAGTGTTCCCTTGTCACTGAGTATTAACAATAACTTTGCAGATCAGCCCCATCTAGTTTTTGCTTTTACAGTGATTAGCCATTGGAATGCATCATATGCTTACAGTTGCTGTTGGGTTTCAATGGGTAATAGGTGACACAGTTATAGTCACCCCTTGGTCAAATCTTTGATGCGTCAGGTTTTAATTATATATACATATACACATATACAGTACACTCTCATAGACGCTGCCGTTTAGATAATGGCTTATGGCATTAGTATGAGAAACATTTGAAGGATGGGTACCAAAAATATTGATATTATGTGAAATGGCCTTTTTATTTTGAGTTTGTGTTTACTGTGAATCTTGGGAACATATACACAAAGGCCTGTCTCTAATTCAAAGAAAACAAATGCCCCTCGTCTATTTCATTTTTTTTTACAATCATTATATAGTAAAAGAATGAAAAAGATTACTGGAAAATATATTGAGACAATGTTGATAGCTACAATAACAAAATGGGACTGTGTATGACTACTTCAGTTAAATACAATCCTTGACAAGTCAAACTGCATCTTCACATTGATTCAGTAATGATATCGGAATACAAACATTTTAGCCTTACATTATACCATCCTATCACAAACCTAGAATTAGCTTAGTCTCTCCACATATCAAGTACATCAAATCTCCCATGGACAAGGGATGTTTTGCGCATTATCAGATCCAAAATAAACAGCTATTGGAACCCATTGCTTGATCAGCTTATTTATCTATCAACATTTTCTACTGGATCTACTTATGATAATGCCTTCTGTGGCTTTTGTACAACAATGCACCCAGTCATTCTGTTTAATACTGCATGGGAATTAACTTAGCATAAACTTAGCTAAGATTGCTGACTCCAATATTTGTGTTATTTAGAAGTTATGGAAACATAATGCAGGACCTGGAACCTCTAAGCCTTGTTGCTTGTTTTGTAATGAAAGCATTTCCGATTATATTTGAAATACAATGAGAACTGAAATATTTTCATTAGGTGTGATTAGTTGTTAAGGAAACAAGGTATATGCTTGGTTTGAGTGAGACTGGCTGTTAAGACAGAGTGGACGACATGTTGTTATTCCACAATAATCTGTTTGTAATTTTGTAATTGATTTATTTAATAGGGACAATGCAACATAGTTCTAGTGCATGGCATGAATCTGATGTGTTGCATATAGAGTTTTAGCTACAGCTAATTCACAACTCCTGTCCCTAGTTGGGCTTTTAAACAAATAAAACATACAAGATTAAAATCATTTAAAAATTCAATATACAAGTAACCTATATGAGAACAAATACAACCTAGCTTACAGAATTAAATTTAAAATCATCACAAACCTATACAACAATAGCAAAAAGGGAAAAAAAGGGAAAAATCTTATAAACCAATCCAAATTAACTACTGAAACAAACTATACAAAAAGAAGAGGAAATAAAATCTTACAAAACAATCAAATTAACTACAGACTGTCCAAAATAGTGTGAACAAGTTCATTTCGCCTTAATTTGTCTAAATGGCTTACTTTACTTCCTTTATCTCAGGCTTTATCTCAGATGTCAGGTGATGACATAACAGTAACAGTAACAGTAACATCAGCTGATAAGGCACGTCATCACCTGACATCTGGATGACGGTTCTGAAGAAGACGGAAGAGATCTGTCGAAACTGTCAACTGAGAAAGGTATTTAAAAAAACTTTAAAAAAACTCATGAATCGCCTGAGATAAAGGAAGTAAAGTAAGCCATTTAGATTGTCCAAAAGTTGTCCTACGGTGTTGAATTCTGCAGTTTCCCTCCACTGTGCTTCTTGTTACTCTATTACTGTCCTGACACCAACATCATCCATGTATAGGAAGCTTAAAGATTTCACATTTGCTCATGTTCCCGGTAAACACAGCTTTACCAGACTGCGTCGTGCCACTCAGTGCCCGCTGAGAGCGAAACATAATATTCACGAGAAAAAAATCAACCTGTCCATTAGACGACGCTTTGAGACAAGAAAAGGCGTTCGCAGCGCTGCACGGGTGACAAATCACCTCCTTTAGCTTTAGCAGATCTTATCTGAAAGGACCAGATCTCATCTTCTCGCTTCTTTTATCGACTATCAAACTCATTCTCCTGAAGGCGGCCTCTCTGCTGCTGGTGCTGAAAAAAAAACATGACAAACACTATCAGGGCAACGCGGGGGAATTTCGGGGCAGATTCGGCATGATATTAAAGGTCATCTCATTTTGCTCTGATTAACTCACTCCCTTGTCTTTTATACTCGGGTGAGGCAATAAATCTTTTCGTCCTGCTTTCCTGCAAACACACACACACACACACACGCACGCACGCACGCACGCACACACGCTCACAGTCTTAATCAATCTTGCGTTTTGTGAGTGTAATGGTAGCATGTGTCTGAATTACACTTCCCCCCTCTGGAAAATGTTAAGGTAATAGAAAATCTCCCCTCTCGTTCCCTCACAGTGAAACTAAATTAGTTTAAGTCCAAACAGAGCGTTTGTGTGGAGGAAATCCCTCTCAGAGCTCCAGTGCAATCAGTCGTGGCTGTGAGTTTACTACCTCCACTCCATTACGCTTAATGATAGACTCCTAATATCCATCTTGTTGAAAGGCACCTCACGATAAACGCATGCATTTGACTGTGGAGTTTATACTGAGGAGTCAGACTAGAATCGTATTCATCTGTTTAGCTGTTTAAGAAAATTGAAACCTACTTTTTATAGCTTGAAATACAAGTTTTATATTTACACAACAGCCTCCTCAGTCCTTCACTGCATTAAAACTTGTGTCCTGTCACTTTAACTTGAGGTCAGATTGATTTCTTCTCCTTCAGCTGTCAATTATTCTGGCTAATTATTCAGTGAAATGCATCTGACCCCGATCCAGCAAAGATGTAGTGACATAATGATGAATGTCGGCACATACACCGATCAGCCACAGCGTTATGACCACTGACAGGTGAAGTGAATAACATTGATCATATTGGTACTATGTGATGTTCTGATGGAAAACCTTGGATTTTGACATCCGTGTTGATGAGACTTAGACACCCAAATAAATATTGTCCCAGAACAAGCACACTCCCTCATGTAAATGGAAATCCCAAATGTCCCTGGCCTACCCCTTGAGGGAAAATGCCCCCCACCACATGACAACATCAACCAATCAGGAACATCTTGAGGAACATGACAATGGCCCAACATGTTGATTTGACCTCCAAACTTCCTAGACCCCATTCTGATCAAGCACCAACAGGATGCAGTGGAACAAGTTGGATTGACAGAGGCCCCACTGCACAAGCCAGAGTACCCAAAGGATCCACTGCCCTGGTCCTGGTGCCAGACCCCATAGGACACCCTGAGAGGTCCTCTTGTCCATGCCCAATGGTTCATAGCATTTTTGACCACATAAGGGGGACCAACACAATATTAGGCAGGTGATCATAATGTTATGCTTCTTGTATCTTAGTGCAGAGAGTAAGATGTCAGCATAATCCAAAAAGGCTGCCTCAGTAGTGCATTCAGGTGTCCTTAAGTAGATGTAGAATTTTTGGTGCTTTTATTATTTTATCTGATGTTTTTTGTAAATCTTTTACCAGGTTTAACCCTTTAAGTCCTAATACATCATCGGCGACACGTTGGGCAAGCACACTTTATAATACCGTAAATATGTCACCGTTTGTGCTATCGGAAAAAAATCAAACGGTTTCTGAAAGCTGAGGCGTTGCGCTTTACAGCCAATATGGTGTCATTACGGTAATTTCATTCATGCCCCCCGCAGGAATCCGCTGGATGAAATTACCGTAAAATTACCGTAATGACACTATAATGGCTGTAAAGCGCAACAATATTGCCATTACGGTCATTACAGTCATTTCATTCGTGCCCCCCCAGGAATCCGCTGGATGAAATTACCGTAAAATTACCGTAACTCATAGGCAGTAAATCGTAAATAACTGCCAGATATTGAAAGTTTCTTCTGTAAAAATGGGCACCAGCACTCACAGGACATTTTCTTACCTTTTTGTAATCAGAATAAGAAAAAAAGACCAGGTGGACATTTTG
>OMNN01071405.1:0-12158 GCA_900302755.1 Chromis chromis | reverse complement strand
TATACATACACAAAATGTACAATACAGAACGGCCTCCTTCATAATTTTAAACTACATCACTACATTATTGTATTGTCATTATTTTTGATAAATTTCCTGTGCACAGCTTTTTATTATTGTAACTGGTGAAATTAGTATTTATTTTAATATTTGCGTAAGTTTATCTATATTTATGAAGGGTCAGAAGTCGACTGTATGCTCAGATCTTTCAACGTCTTTAGAAACATGCTGCAGATGTTTTATCACTCGGTGGTCACCAGCGTCATCTTCTACGCTGTAGTGTGCTGGGGCAGCAGGCTGAAGGCAGCTGATGCTAACAGACTCAACAAGCTCATGAGGAGAGCTGGCTCTGTCCTGGGGGTTGAGCTGGAGTCTGTGGTGGAGGTGTCGGAGAGGAGGATGCTGAGGAAGCTGCTCAGCATCATGGACGACACCTCTCACCCCCTGCAAGCCACACTGACGTCCTGTCAGAGCACCTTCAGTCGTAGACTGAGACCACAGAGGTGCACCACAGAACACCAGGAGGTCTTTCCTACCTGTGGGAATCAGACTGTATAATTCTGCCCCCTTCTGCAGGAGGATAATGAACAGACTTTTCAACTTATGTGCAATATTGGACTTTTAGACTTTCAATATCATGTGCAATCCTTACCTGGTGCAATAACTACCAATATCTTCTAGTTATTTAGCTTACATTTTTGTGCTTATTGTGTTATTTTATTTAGACACTATTCTCCACTTCCATTTTGAACTTGTATTCTTATTTGATTTCTTATTTTTATTTTTATTTTTTCATTTGATTTCTATTTAACTACTAACACTTCTTGTAATTGTGTATTTCTTACTTACCTTTGTTTACTTTAACTGTACTCTGGCAAAATAATTTCCTTCGGGATGAATAAAGTTGATCTTTATCTTTACCAATTTATGACTTACAATGAGATTATAAATATACATATATAATTGATGACTTAGATATGAAGTAAATGTAATGGAAAAAATACTATATATCACTCCAACAAAGTAAGTTGGGACTGTACAGTGTTTGGGTAAAAGAGTAGAGGAGATCAAATAGTTGTCAGGTCTCCCCTTAAACTGATACTTAAATGCCTTTTAGATTTGTTATTTAAATGCATTATAGCAGCTGCTCGTCATGTACCACAAGAAGAATTAAAATAAATAGTGAGTTAATTACTTTACCATATGCTGCACATCTTTAAAATACAACAGTTGTACAACAGTGTGCAGTGTGCTACTTTATAACAGTACACTGAGACAGTTCATTGCATACAATATTTATTTCCATTGAGTCACAATCAGAAATAGAGTTCTGACATTGCCAAGTCATTTCCTCTAGTTAAGCTGTAGCTATGAATGGATTATTGACTGAGGAGTTGTAGTACTACGTGTGCTTTAAATGTTATCGCAAACCCTCGAAACGTGACGATCCAACAACGAGGTCACCTCCTTTGACAACCTACAACTCGGCCAGCTCCTCCTGTCTCTCCTGTTTGAAGAGCCATTGGAACAAAAGGACCACCGCATCTGACAGAAACTCCACAATCTTCTTCACATTTGTCACGTACCACATTTTATAGCAACATTCTCCCAGCAACACGAGCACAAAAACGAACAAAAACCCAAGGAAGAAGCGGTCAATGTAATAGTTTGCCTTTTCTCTGGAGGTCCACTGCTCCCATGGCAGCGCACGCCGAGTTTCAACGTGTTTGCCAAAATGCAGCAAGGCTCTGTGTTCGTCATCCAGCCCGTCATCCTCTGGAGCCTCCAGGTCTTGGCTGCCCTCTGCTCCATCAGTTTCAGCCATGTTCTAGTAATTTGGTGCAGAAAATGAAACTTCTTTAGTCTGAGGACAGCAACAGAAACAAGATATTAGATCCGAAGACTTAAGAAGAGAAAGTGTTTCTTAGATGCCTCAAGAGCCTTATCTTAAAATGAATATGAAGAGACTTACCTCGGAGAAGATTAGTCTTTTAGATGAGACGAAGACACGCACAAAATTGAGACTGTCACGCCTAGACCATGTGAATGGCCCATCAACATTTGTTAGGCCACAGGAGTGTGTAGTGCGAAGGCAGTAAATGCCAAGTTGGTTATGCGGTGCGTCCCTCACTAAGATGAGGGCTGTGGATTAGACCACACTCAGCAGTTTCAAATCCCTCAGCGAGGATGAAGGTGACAGATGGTAATATACGTATCGATGTGTTTGTGACTGAGGGACAGACAGAGACAGAGATAGAGGGTGAAGGTTTAACATGTTCATAAATCTGACTTAAATAAATGTCTTCATGGAGCTCACTGTAAGTATTAACACCAAACCTGGTGCTTTAAGTGACAAATCATTTAAAGGTCCATATTCTAAATCTGATTAGACGTTTTTTATGGTATTAAATACTGTGAGTGGATGTAGTGTGACTGAAATCAGACAGAAGTCAACCTGATGACAAAGCAGAACTGGTGCAGCTTTAGCAGAAGCTTTAGCTTTCGAGTCGAATAAATCACTTCAGCATAATGCTCTGTAGGTAATTTACTCAAATGCTGCAGAGCCTTTTCACCGTTCTGCCACAGCTTTTGAAATATGGCTTAAACTAACTGAATTAGCTGAAGAGGTTCCTGCACTCTGGGATAAAGACTGATGGCTGACTTGCTTGTGATGTTGCCAGAGTTTTGCTTCATTCGGTGTAGTGACTTCATTGTTCATTTACATTCAAAGCAGGGCCTTTTCACTTCCCTGTATATCGAATGGTTTCTTTGAAACACACGGACCACACTGTACTCTCCATTGATCTTACGCTAATAAATTTTCCTGTTCTGACTCTTCTGCATTCTTGTGACTCCCCAAACCCCCAATGTGTGCTTTTTCTAATTAGTATTTCCACTAAATATAATCTAATTTCTTCGCTTGGTTCACCACTTTGGTCTAAATTGAAATATCTCAACTGTTTGATGGACTGCCATCAAATTTTGCACAAACGTGGATGGTGCCCTCATTAATGCTCATTATCAGTGGTAACCTGCTAACACACTAAGAGTGACTTGAAGGTTGAGTTTTTCACTAAATTTATACTGTTTAACAAGTTAATGCACAATTTTGCACAATGTGTTTTAGGCTATAAGACATGAAGGCAGAAATTAGGATTAAATAGTATGCACTTTGAGCATTACAACATTTTTATCACATTACGTCACATGAGGGAGTTGTTTCTGCTGTCGTGCACCATGCATTAGTGGTGTGAGTCTGCATTTCAGTTATTTTGTTTGTGCAGGTTGTACAAACTCCAGTCAGTCAGAACATCGAGTTCACATTTCTCCTAACAGGAAAAGGAAGAGAGCATTTTAAAAAATATGGAACTGATTTTGTGCAGGCGTAGATGGGATTTCTCTGCTGCATCTCTAATGAAAAATGCGGTTGCGCACAGCTTTCTTTTTAGACAGGAGGATTACGTTCCTAGAGATACAGTATGATGAAGTTCTAGATAGGATGTTGAAGCATGTGACTGATAACTCTTGTGGTTCCATCTGTACACACGGTTGCCTCATTTCCACTATCAGCAGCAGCTTCTGGTACCAGCGGCAGCAGGAACGGATCCATCAGTGCTGCTATCTTGCAAATTAATCTATAGTCCCTCACCTATATAACATCGTAAAACGTAGTGCTGATTTAAGTTAAACAAACAAGATATGACTGGTATCAGCTGATCCTTGAGTGTTTTGTTGTGCAACACACTCAGGGTGAGAAATTATGTTCTCTCTAATGGCCATTGCCTACAATAACCTTTTGTGGTTTCCTGCTGTTTTGACACCTAGCAACTATTTTCTCATATGCATATGAACTGATATTCTTCTTCAGTGTCAAATCTATTCATATTTCATGTTAAACTAGACCTGGCTCAGCCACTCTCCCCTTTGTGCAATCACAGGCAAACTTGAAGAAACTATTCATGTTTATTTCGGTGAACTTACCAACAACCTTTTTGAGCATGAAATGTTTGTTGTATCACTTATTATGTTGACATGTACATTAGAATTCAACATGAATCAATTAAGGAAGCATTGAGTTAAAACATGATAATGCAGACAGATGTGGATAATATGTGTTCCCCTGGTTGCAGGCTCATTTGATTTTAAAGATTTGACTTTGAGAAATGTGAATGAGTCAGAGATTGCTAGGTCCCATGACTTGCTGTGTCTTTTAATGGGTTGGTATTCCATACCAGTTCCATAACCCATGTAATCCCTGATGTACTCCCAATGGAAACTATGAACAAAGAAGCACTGCAGTCCTTTTTACAGGTTTACATCCACTTTCTCGGTCAGGCCTGGTGTGCTGGTGGGGCACGGGGTTGGCTCTGCAGGTTTACATAACATGCAGCGGCGAGTGATTTGGATCAGCGTGACACGGAACCGCTTTATCCTGAAGGCGTAAACCATCGGGTTGAGGGCTGAGTTCACATGGGACATGAAGATCCCGACGTACATGGCGAACTTGGGGATGTAACACTTTGGGCAAAAGAAGTTGATGCAGTTCATGATATGTATTGGCAGCCAGCACACCACGAAGAGGAAGACCACCAAGGCCAGTGACTTGGCCAGCTTCAGCTCCTTCCGATAATACCTTTCTCCATCACACGTGGCCTCAGCACGGCGGTTAAGCTGCCGCCGGATCACCCTGAAGATCTCCCCGTACAGAATGATCATTATGGTCAGTGGCACCACCACCCAGCCGAAGAAATTAAAATACACCATGTAGTCCATCCTCATGACGGTGGTAAACTCGCAGACGATCTCACTGGAGCTGGTGAGGTTTCCTTGAGCATCTCGGTTGTTCCAACCAATCATGGGAACCAATCCAGTGAGGAATGAGAGGATCCAACAGAGACAGACTGCCACGTATGCCCTGCCCTGGGTCACAATGGTGCTGTACCTGATTAAAAGAGAAATGACAGGCTTTTCAATCACCTAAATGCACACATGCATACTAGTGTAATAGTGTTTGTTTGAACAAATGCCAGACTTTGTCATTTTTCTCAAGTGCCAGCTTTTGACGTCTGGATCCAGCTGATAAACAATAGAAGTACGGGCTACTGCCAAATCTCTTAACAAACTGTGCTTATGTCAGTTATTTAGGCAGACAGGAGCATTTTAATTTGCTTAAAAGCTTTTGATGTTCAGCCGATTGATTTGCATTAAACTAGGCAACGATATATGGTACCGCTGTGTGTCAGACATAACTGAGAACCTCCTCCAGTCGACTAATTCTCTGAGGTTAGAAGCACACATTTTGCACTCCGAGGCTAAAGACAATAATAAAAAGAGAGATTTTATTGGTACATCTGCCATGATTATTTGTTCTTAATGGCATTATCAGGAAAATAGGGGTTTTGCTCCTTGGAGTAAGAAGCTTGATTCAGTGACAGTCATCTACATTTTGTTAAGTTTGTTTCAGGATCAGTAAAAATGAAAGGTACTTCAGTTTGTTAAAATTGTATGGAAGATAAATGAGAGACCGTCAGATAAATGTGATACAGTGCAATAGCAAATTAATTCGTTATGTGACAGATACAGATATAAAAAGGCTGATGAATACATAGCACTTATGTCAACAGTGTATTTCAGGGGTGGGACTAGTTTGGATCATAGTTTATTTTTAAGAAGAAAGCTGCAAAGGACTGGAAAAGGCAATCACGACCAGTCCGGGATGATGCTGACATCCATTTCCTATTCCTCTCTGTTATGAATATTTTATTGCTCTTCCTGTAAGCAGACCATTATTTACTTTACTGAGAACTCTAATTTTTCTGGATGCTTTCACGACAACATTCATCACGTAACATAATCTTGACCGACAAATGTATACACCTTATGTCAGAAATTCCAAGAAAACCTTATTACACTATACACACTGCTTTTACACCTGTTCCTCACCTGGTGGGAATCTTGACTCGCAGATATCTGTCGATGGCGATAGCCAGCAGGGAGAGGATGGAGCTCTGGGTGATGATCAGCAGCAGGCAGGAGAGGAAGAGGCAGGTGTAGAACTGCGTGTTAAATCCCAGACTGATGATGATGGCCAGAGGGATGACCAAAACTCCCACGGCGATGTCAGCCACAGCCAGAGACACGATGAAGGAGAAGGTGGTGTTGCGCAGAGCCCGGTTCACGCACACCACCAGCACCACCAGTACATTCCCCAGCACAGAAGCCAGCGCTATGGCTGTCTCAATGGAGATGTACATCATGTCCACATGCTCCCGAGGCTTGATACCAGGTGAGGAAGACATTTTTTTTTTTGCTCTTCACAGATCTAACTTACCTTTACTCAGATTGTAAAAAAAAAAATTTAAATTAATTTTTGAAACTTCTTCTCTCCACTTTGGGTTTTGCTTCCATTCTGTCTGTTCTCAGGCAGAGAAGTGTAGCTTCTCTCTTTGCCACGTTTACAAACTGATGGGCCCGTGTGCTCATGAAGGCACGCTGAATGATTAATCCTCAGCATGTTATTCAGGCTCTGCACAGGACTGGGTACCAGTGCATCACCACTCTGCTACATCCTTCACTCTCTCTCCTACTCACTCTCTCACTAATCTGTGTACGCAAGTCATAAAATCAAGGGGAGGGACTTTGATTTCTGCGGCACCCTGCAGCAATAGTTTTCCTCACATTAACTGTGCATGTGTGTGTGTGTGCAGTTTTGGAGAGGAGCTGTGGTTTGTAATTAGTGGCAAGATGCATTTTGATAAGGCCATAAAACATAAGCTAATGTGCATTGGAGCTGATTTTATCTTATCGCCACTCAAATGAGGAGATGAAAGTGTAATGCTGAAGTTGGAGAAATACTGCATTTTCAACTGATTTTTACAGATGTAAAATGACAGAGGCAGGTCCGGGACATATCTTGGTCATTTTACAGTTGAAAAATCAATAATAAATAAATAGTACTGGTCAAACTCAAGGTGACATAACCCCCCATTAAACCACAGCTTTTCACACTTTAGGTTTTTTGTGTGGATTTGAACAAATAAGCAACCATATGTTAATCAGTAAAGGTATTGGTAGGTGCTGATTTAGTTATTGTTCGGGAATATAGCCTTAAGTTAATCTTAAGTTAATCTGCTGCTGGTTGTTCACCCTTCTATGAATTGGACAGATAAGATACTGGAATCAATCTTTTCATCTTCCTGTTTTCAAGAAAGCAAATAAGATTATACTTTCATGTCAAACTACATCCCCAAAAGGAATTAATGAGTGTATGACAGAAACAAACCAATTTTATATTAGTTTCAATGCTCTTGTAAATGTTGCATTCAGCCCGTGCCATCCAAGTCCAATATTCTTAGAATTCATCATATTCAGTGTGACTGAAGCCTCCTCCTGTGTGAAGGTTCCCCCATACAGCACATACAGTTACATTTTAATTACACAACATCAATACCTGAAAGACATGCGGTTAATTGGAGTTATGACAGATTTATGGTGGTTGAGGTCTAATTCATCACTTCTGCCATCCACTAGCAATAAAATCAGATCAATAGCAGCATTTTAAAGCTCTGAACTGGAATTCAGCCCATCAGCCGCAAAAATCTCTCCTTTCTGAGAAGCTATAATGTTTAATGATGTTTTAAAGTGCATTTAAGTTTTGTTTTTTAAAAATAACTGGGCGCCTCGATAGCCGAATGGTTATGTCGTGTGACCCAAGTGCAGAGGCATAGTGGCTGGCCCGGGTTCGATTCTAACCTCGGACCTCTCTATCCACTGTCCTATCCAATAAAGGCATAAAAAGCCAAAAAAATATCTTTAAAAAAAACAAGTATAAATACTTTGCTGGTACAAGTCTGAATGTAATTTCAGCTATACTATTTTTAGCATTGCGTCTCTTTGTCTTTACAGTGTTCCGCACATAATGTACTTTCTGTAACTTGGACTGCAGTGGATACAGGTTTGAGTGCATACAAAAACTTAATTTAATTGTCCATTCGAGGATGAAAAGACTTTGGCAGCGAGTATCTCTGAGTAAGCAATCACTGAGATGGTCTTAAGTTGCTTAAGGAAGCAGATTCAGAGTCTGCCTGTAAGTTTAAACAGTTGGTTCACTTTACTTTAAGGAAAGCGATGAGTCTGGGACATTGCTGATGATCTCAGAGTTTGGTGTTTCCATTAGAGCGTTCATAGGCAGAAAGTGAATCACTTTTATTATTCCTCTGTCATCGCTGCGGCAGTCCACATGCAATATCACTACTGGAGATGCAATAACTGAAAAGGGCAAAAATGACAAAAAGTACAATATTGCACTATTTATCAAACACAGTGGCTCAGCACCACAGTGATATTGCAATTGCTGCACTTTTGTCGTTTTCCACATTTCTTTGTTGCTGCTTGCTTGTTCCTTTTTATCCCTCTTTGGTCGATCCAGTAATGTAAAATTCGTCCTCTGTGGCAGCGTAGTCACATATTAACTATAATGTAACATGAAAAAGATAATACTAAAGTTCACTTGTTGGTAAATAACCCCATTCAAATGTTTAAAAAACTGATTTTTTGGGCTGTTTATGGTTTCAGTGTAGCACAACATTAAAAAATCAGTTAGTCATGCATACACCCAGCCTATATTGAGTTATATTATACAAAATAAATAAATACATCCTTTTGCAGTGGTGATACTTTTGTCAAAGATGACCATAAATGTAACTTCTCATATTACTTTATATAATCTGAATCCTTGACCCCTACTGTAAGGCATCCAGTGGCTCTGTTATGCTGAGGGAAGCATTTTGTTGGCATACTTTGGGTCCACTTGACCCCTTAGAGGAAAAGGTCACTCCAAATCAATACAAAGTTGCTCTGAGTGATCACCTTTGTCCTGTGATGGAAGATTTCTATCCTGAAGTGGAGTGGTCTCTTCCAGGATGACCACATCCACAGGACACATAGGGCCACTGAATGCTTTGGTGAGTAGGAAAATGATATGAAATCATATGCGATGGCCTTTGCAGTTGCCAGATCTCAATTCAGTTGAACATCTATGGGAAATTCTGGACTAAGGCATAAGGCAGTGCTCTCCACCAGCATCATCAAATCACCAAATGAGCGAATATCTTTTTGGAAAAATAGCATTCCATCCCTTCAGTAGAACTCTAATAGAACTGCTCTGGTGCCCTGAAGCTGTTCTTGCAGCACACAATACAAAAACACTTTTCCTTTAATTTGTCACCCATCTGTGAATCCAACGTAATTTCTTCCACTGATTCCTTCTCCTTCAGTTGTGCACAAAATAATTATCTATAAACAGAAGTAATAAATTTGATTATGGTCTTGCAGGGATCCGCTTGCGCCTGTGTGCCACGGGGATTACATGACAGTGAAGCTTCTATTACCGGTTCCAATTAACAAAATTATTGTCAGTGTCCTCACTGAGCAGCCCAGCTTAATGTAGAATTTACCTCACCCTGACATAATGATTCCGCTGCTCTGTCCTCTTTATTTGTGTCGATATTAATTAGTCAACCTCGACAGTTCTCCTAAAGGATATGAGCGTTCAAATTAATAAGCTGAATGGAGGGCAATCAAAAATAAACAGGGAGTGGGTCTGAATATTAAATGTACAGACCAAATTGCTCCACAGCGTTGAATCGTGCTCATGAGATAAATTCTTCTTGTCACCAGCCAGGTCATGTTCTGTGTTGTTTGTTTCTTGTCTCTGCATTCGTTGTTTTGTTTATTTGAATATTAACTAATGCGTGTTTTTAGCAGGGTGCAGTTCTGAAATCATCACATACACTTTTAAACAATGTTTAGATTTGCCTGAAGTGATTATTTTTGGAGATGGACTCATGTGTTATAGGTACATTTATATGAAAAAGAACCAACAATGGCACATATTACACCTTCCTATTTAAACAAAGGCAGTTATTGCGAGGCAGACAGTCTACCGCACATTGTGTTCAAACACCTATCTAGGAAATTATATCTACATAAAACATTGGATTTACAGTTGAATTATGCAATTTTTTGACAATTAGGATACAGAAAGACTTTAATAAATACTACTGAAACTCAACTAAAATGTGAATCACACTTATGAGCATCCCCTTGTTGCCAATTTGAGGACCAATATTGGTATTTTAGCTTGGATTATGTGGGTCTTTACCACTTTACCACTACTTGACTCTATTTTCTTTACCTTCATGTGTGCATGCATGCATACTCCAATAAAGTAATCTCACATAGCCAGTCTTCTACACACCACTGTGTCATTGCTGTAGAATGGTCTGACTGTACCTCAGTACCATTCAACTATAGGGGAAATGCTCTGGCTTGTTGGTATTTCTTTAGGCCAATTAAAGTTGTTTAAGCTTAGGATGCAGCAACAATGCCCCTGCAAAATAATATTGCGAGGAATTGTTTTGGTGGAAAATTTGCATGCAGGGAAGTGAGCACTGTCATTAAAATGTCACCAAAAGAACCTTTATTTATTATTTATTGCAAAATGTAAATTTTTGGCAAAACTTTTCATTTTCAGTGTAAAATGCTGCCTTAGATTGTTGTTGTTTCCTATAGTGAAAGAAATTTTGGTAACACAGAGATGGCAGAATGGGAGGACAGTGCTGCATAAAATGTGCACCAGATGCAGCAGACTTATACCTGCAAGACTGAACACACGGATAATAAGGGAAGAATATACTGTAAATAGAGAAAAGTTAAATCACAAACTTTAAAGGAAGCACATTTAAAATGCAGAAATGCAACGGTTGAAAAAACACATGCAAAAGTGAAAACACAACAATAAGGGAAACGTGCTGTATGAATACACGTGTGTTTTCACATTTGCTGGCTTTCTGCATTGTTTATGCTTTGTCCTCAGGAGACTCCATACTAAGCATATGTTTAAATGTGCACATTTCTAAAGTGTGCACACTTCATAGCCATATTCCCCATAACAAGTCACAGCATCACACAATAGCTGGAAAACAAACAAAAACATAGGTATTGCAATAAACTAAAGTCAAGAAGTCCTACTTACCAGGTATGCAGTATCTTATGGCAAGCCATTTGAGTATTTATTCCATATCCTTGATATCAGACATTACTGTCTTCCACTAGTTCGCTCTTTGTCCGCACTAGTTGGACATTTGGTCACACTAGTTATGCACTGTGTCGTACTAGTTGCACAAAAACTCTGACTAGTCACTCTATTTAAGCAACATGTTAACTAGTCAAACATGAATTCACCTCACTAGTTAACTAGTGACCTATGATTTTCTGCACTAGTTAACTAGTGACCTATGATTTTCTGCACTAGTTAACTAGTGAGAGCTAAAACACCCACTAGTTAACTAGTGAAGGACAAAATACTGACTAGTTAACTAGTGAAGGTCTCCTGTAGCCTTACTAGTTAACTAGTGAGGCTCAAAAAGGTTTACTAGTTAACTAATATGAGCCAAAATATCCACTAGTTAAACTTGCTCGGCTCATTTTGACCTCACTAGTTAACTAGCCAAACACATGTGCTTTTACTAGTAAACTAGTTGGGTCCAGAGTGAGTCACTAGTTAACGAGTGACATTGTTGTTCCTCCCACTAGTTAACTAGTGGAAGGCATTTTGTCTCACTAGTCAGGCTCAGTACTGAACTTGTACAGACCTTGCCTGAACATGTTTGACAAAATTGCTTACTAGTTGACTTGTACAAACAACTAGTTAACTAGTCAAATTATGCCAAAAACATCAACTAGTGCGACAAAAAGCCCTACATGTTCGAAAAATGTCGCACTAGTTGTGCAATGTTACTCACTAGTGCTGTGTGAGGCTGAACTAGTTCAAAGAAAAGCCCAACATGTAATAAAAATATCACACATGTTCAGTCAAAATCTGTACAAGTTCAGTGCTGAGCCTGACTAGGGAGACAAAATGCCTTCCACTAGTTAACTAGTGGGAGGAACAACAATGTCACTAGTTAACTAGTGACTCACTCTGGACCCAACTAGTTTACTAGTAAGAGAACATGTGTTTAGCTAGTTAACTAGTGAGGTCAAAATGAGCCCAACAAGTTTAACTAGTGGATATTTTGGCTTTTACTAGCTAACTAGTAAACATTTTGAGCCTCACTAGTTAACTAGTAAGGCCACTATGGACTGTAACTAGTTAA
>OMNN01071403.1:0-20095 GCA_900302755.1 Chromis chromis | reverse complement strand
ATTCATTATGTGTATTTCCATTTTACAGAGTAGATTGAATGTTACTGTTTTTTCCTTTATGTCCCTGAACGCACCTCATGTGCCGTTTTTTTCTCCATAGCACTGCACAGGCTCTGGATCGTAGTTTTCTCCCGTTCGCAGCTGGCAGCACTACTTTTTTAATGTAACACACATAGCTTACACACTCTAACTTACCGCTGTCACGTTTTTTCTTTTCATCTTCTTGTTTGTTTTTTTTTTCATTTTGCATGTCCCGACGGATATGTTCGCTTCATTTTTTCTGACCGCAAAAAGGACCGCACGTCGATGCATGCCGGCTAATGACGCCCCATTAGGGAGATTCCCGACATGTCATTGCAGTGTCTACGGGGGTTTCAGGTTGTGTCGCTGATATGGAGCAATATCAGCCGTCTATCGGGGCCCCCTAGCAACCAGCTCGCGACAACTCAGAAAGGGCCCTTTGCGGGGGGGGGTTTCGATTTGTCATTGCAGGCGTCTATAGCAGCAGTACATTCTCATGTCTCATGTCAGCCGTCCCTCGGGGCCCCCTTCAGCTCGGGGCCCTAGGCAATTGCCTGGGTTGCCTACCCCGTTGCGACGGCTCTGCCCCCAGGTCATTCAATCTGGGCTCACTGACGTTACACTTGTCGCCGGTCGCTGTCGGGCGGACTAAACCATTTTGCGCCTCCAAGAGGGGCCCCCCAGAATGTCCAATATGTTGTGAGGACTGTGACATAAAGTCCATTCTCTCAGTTGATGTAATCAATATATTTGAAATAAACTATGACACCAATTAATTGGAGGGCCCAATACTTTCGAAATAAAAACATCACAAAAAAATAAAAAATAAAAATAAAAATTAGGATTTTCATGGGCCCCTCTCCCTCCTCGGGCCCTGGGTAGTCAGGTCCACTTTTCCCCCCACTACCACGCCCATGTTCATCATTAATTGGACCCCAACATCCATCACAGCGGCTCACTTTTTACATTTTAGCGCCTCACACCCCACCCTACACCGCTCACCACCCCAACCCCAACCATCCCACCCCCCACCCGAGCCGAATTATTCGGACCAGCCCTAATGGGTGGACATGAGTTGCTTGGCGGAGGTCTGCACTCTCTGAGTGCTTTTCTAGTTTTTAATAGTTTAACTTGCAGTGAATATGCCACTGTGGATCACTCAATAAAAGATCTGGTCAGGTTAAAAACAAGGCAGTTTGATTTAATGTTAAAGGTTGACAATGAGTCGGTACATGGGGTTCTGTGCAACTTGGAACTAAAATGCACCATCCATGAGTATGTGTCATCTCTGAATAGGAAGGAGAAACACATGTTCTTGTTTTGCAGTAATGATTTAAGGCAGATTGTTAAACTTCTACACCACATCCTAACAAGAGAATGTCCAATTTACTTGTTGTTTCTCAAGTGTCTAAATTTTGTAGCTTTCTTTGACAGTTGGAATCGATCAGTTTTCATGGATTGGTGCTGTTTTGTCGTATAAAATATCTTATAAGTTTACCTGCAGTCCAGTCTTATACAAAAAGCCGCTATATCAAGAATAATGATCTGGGTTTGTATAGCTGATAGCCTTTAGTTTAATGCCTTGATTGCGCCACATATTGCACCATGGACTGGCTCAGGCTGTCACTACATAATGGTCCATAAATGCCCACTTCCAGCAGTTACTGCCAATCTGTTAACTATAAAAATGTCTTTTGGACCTTGCAGACAGGCCAAACTCTTCTGGAAGTATAGAAAGAATAATTCAGCACACAGTCTGTACAACCTGTCCAATCCTCGGGTCTTTTTCCTCCCACATCCCTGCTGTATTCCTCTCATAGCAGTGAAAAGAGCTCTCCTCACAGCTCTCTCCACACTGTATTGACTGCCTCTTCTTCAGTCACTTGCCCTTTGTCAGCCCTGACACTGTAATGAGAAAATCCTGCCTCATTTCATGAGGACATGCTGTAATATTTTCACTGAGCTGATGCGCTCATTCTGCTCACACTCTGGCAACAGCTGCCATATTAAAGTTTATAAATTGTTGGACCTTATTTCGTTTTGCACTAAAGGTTTTACTCGTCCTCAGGCCTTCACATCGCTCATCTCCCCATAAATCAAAGACTTCTGGTCTATTAAATAATAGATTTTAAACAACACTGTAATGGCTCTTACACTTAATATGAGGTGTTCGTGTCCTTCAAGCCTTTCTTTCAATTTCTTCCTCTCTAGCCTGTCTCCAATCTGTGCTGCCGCGTTTGCGTCTGATTTTGCTGTTTGATTCGTTCTTTTCATCAGGTGTATTCTCTCAAAATCTTGGCCTCACTAGGAAAACAGCTAATGACTGCACTGGCATTTGCATTGTTGTTTTTGCCTTTAAACCATATTGATGCAATCTGGTGGGGCCCAGTGAGGATGGTGGTGTGAATCAGCCAAAACACCCAGCTTACTTGGGCACTTGAGCAGCTCACATCCATATCCATTCACAGCAGTGTGGGTTTAAAGGAGAGAAGTTATATTGTGCACACAAATTATTCTTCCTGAGCCCGGCACAATTTTTACCAGCCTGCTTTTATCTTTTCAGGGAGGATCCATTCAAAACAGGAAATCAAAGAGATGCCTAGAGCTTGCAGTGAGCAGCGACAATGAGTTTGGCTACCAACTGGCTCTGCAGAAATGCACTGGACAGAAATGGTTCATCACAAATGTGCTGTTTAGCAGCTCCCTATGATCGACTGCTGAAGGATACACTGGAGTGAAGAACGACTGGACTGGACGTTGTTTCTTTTGTGTGCACATGTGTATGCAAGTGTGTGTGACAGAATATGAGGCAGGCGAATGGTGCACGGTTGAACAAGTTCCTTTTGAGCGCCACGATGTCCTCTGACGAGCAGTCGACATCACATCGTAAATGTTAAACATTTTACTTTGCCTACAGGATCAGCCATAGTTGGCGGATATTTTGCAGATTTGACAAGGTAGTATATTTAGTATATTTTGTGGTAAATAAAGTACAGTCAGATTTTTGTTGACTTGATTAAGAGATGTAATGGGTCCAATATGTTTTTGTACTTTGTTCATATTTGCTACTGTGTAGCAAGCTTTCTGAATCTGTCCCTGCTGTAATTATTTTATTTTAGTGTCTCAGGTTTGTAGGTTTATTATGCGATTCAGCTGTACAGTTGTGGGAAATGTTGGAATAAATCAGAAAATGATATTTTCTAAATGTAAATATTTTGAATATTTGTAATATATAACAGTAAAATAACAATGATGTAAACTATTGAGTACAAGTGCCTTTTTTATTCGTTGCCAGAAGCACAATCAGTGTTTCACATTATACAAAAGGGGTCACCCAAAAATTGAAAGAACTAGAATCTGCTATGAATCCCAAATTGATGTTTTTTGTTGTTGTTGTTCTGGTGGTGAACATGTTTTGATGTGTACAGTCGCCCTGACAGCTCAGTAGACTGCAGCTAAGGAAAACATACAAACAGAAAAAACACAAGCAAATGACCTGTTTATCAATTTGAAAATATGTATGCAGCATGAAAAATGCTCTGCTAATACAAGAAAAACAAATAAATAGATTAACAGAACTAAGTTATAAAACAAGAAGTTATCTGGGGACAATATAAACTGACTAACACCCTCAGTTTAGCATGATTTAAGCTCTGTTAGCCTGTAAAAATCTATACATCATGCAATCAGAATGTTAAAACTGGAGTTAATTGTTGTTGGGACTTTTATTTCATACCAAGCCTCTAGCAAAGGACAGAGAGGTATTAAGGAAAGACCTCCGTATATTTAACACAGGCAACCTGAGAGAAGCTTGTCATCTTTTTATTCTGCACATGTGCTGTAAAGTGAGTTAATATATAACCTAAATATTATCTTTTTAGTTTTGTTTTCTGTCAATCAGCATGTTTTTTTAGATGCTGCGTGTTGATTTGGCCATTAAAAGGGACCTTTTATTCAACCATGTTCCCTCATACAGACTAATGTACTTTCACACACATAGCATTATAAAGCGCAGTCATTTGAAGTGATGTTGTCAGTTTGTAATGACAAATACAGGGGCAGAAGCTGAGAAACGGGGCAGCTTTCAGCTCTCACTGTTATGTGCACCTGGGGAGGAGACAAGTGGCGCAGCCTGTTTTCAACACGCCAGTCCTCATTACCATCCACATCCAAGCGGAGCTCTGCAAACCATGCCATTAAATATACATGGAAACCCACTTTCATCAAAAGGACCTCCCTACTAGCTCATCTTAATATACTGTAAGCAATAAGAGCGCCTGTGCACGCTCAATTTTTATAAATGAAAGAACATCAAAACAGTACTCTCATGCACTTTATTTACATTTTCCTGCAGCTGACCTCTCATACTGATTACCTGCTGGTGTACTTCCAGACATTACTTTCAGCTTTGAACTACACTGTAGATAAGCAATCTGTGTATGCACCGAATATGCTAAATATTCTATTATCAGACATACATTTTTCAATCGTGTTGATTTTGCGCATCATCTTGTGCCACGAAATAACTCAATCTTTTTTTTTTTTTAGGTTGGCACAAAGTGCACTGCAGAGAATTAAATTCCTGTAATATCTGGAGAGAGAGATACATCCAACTGTATCCCACGGTGATGGAGCTGTCTCTGTGCGAGCATGAGTCACATGTAATATCTCAGGAAAGTGCTGGCCTGATTTCGATGAAGACACGGTGATAATGTGTCTGTCTTCCCTTTGAGATCTAGCATTTGCAAAATTACAGTCATTTGCCTTGCTATGGGAATTAAATACTAACTTTCCTGCCTTTCTGGAGCAGCTGTCATGAAAATTGTATTGCTGACATGCTGAAGTTTTATGTGTTTTTTATCTAAACGGAGAATACTTCTTCAGTTTAAACTTTGCAGAAATATACTGACGCCTTGTAGCGGAAATTACATGGACCAAAAGGGCACTGAGTACTTTTTGTGGAGAACATGATGTTTACTGTTGAGAAAAAGAAATGACTCTCTGGGCTTCCAGGAAAAAAAAACGTTAGTCCTTGATTCCCAACAGTTTTGTGGTTGTCCCCATTAAACCGATTTAATTATTTTTGCTTTGCTACACTGAGTGCAGAAAGTTCTATCAGTGGGACTTAAAGTTTTGGTATAAACATGCTGCTGAAACATTTGACTATAGTGTAGAATAGGAAGATGTAAATCATATTCCTAGAAAATTTCAGTTGGTATTTTCTAAATTACCATATGTGTAAAAATGGTTAATAATTAATATTTTTACTGGGCAAGGAGACACAAAAATGATAAAACAGAGAAACTATATTGGAATTATTATGACATAGACATATAAGCTGCATCTTTGGTGCTCTGTCATTATTTAATATGATAGTGGGCAATTTGAGTCTGTGTTTACAATGTATTATAATTTTAGTTCCCTCCTTTCCCTTGCTATTCTCTCCCTTTTTGTGCAATAGTTTGACATTTGGGGAAATATGCATATTTGCATTCTTCTTGCACAGAGTCAGATGAGAAGTTTGACACCACTTTCATATCTGTACAGAACCAGCAGAGGGTTTGCTTAGCCTGGTGTGAAGACTGGAAGCTGGAAGAAACGTCTTCCTGTTCCAGAAGTCACAAAATCCATCTAGCAGAACTCTAAAGCTCTCTACTTAACACATTATGTCTCGTGCAAAAAGCAAAATTTAAAAACTGGTTTGTGGTTTTCATGGGGATTTGTGTGTCATACTGTGTTCGGGCCAAGACTGAGAAATATGAAAAATCACATGGTCAGAACTGATTCAGTTTGGATACTATAGCATACAGGGTAAAGGGTACCATGAGGAGAAAACTGCAACAAAAAAAAAACAAACATGGGATTGTCGTGGTCCAGTATTTCTTTGATAATATGTAAACCTGTGCAGTTTTAAATGTCACATGCACATCGTTTCATACAAGAATCAACAATTCTGTAACAGCTTTAATGTCAAATATGAGCTTGTTGGGTTTAACACAGAGCCAATACAACCAGGTAGTTTGGGTGAGCAATCCAACAGTAATATAAAAATAATAGTAACAGTAGGTCAAAACAGTAATTTCTATGACTAGTATTGTAGTGCTGCTGTATTGACACTGAGACCATTTTTAACCCAGTGATTTTTAGTGTGTACTGGAAACACCGTACAGACATGAAGGTGGTACAGACCTTCTAGTCCAACTCTCAACAAAAAAAAAGCAAATAAGCATATTTCCCAACATGTCAAACTACTCCTTAAAATAAAACCTAAGCCATCCCCCTCTTCTCCCCTTCTCCGTGCATCTCTATCTCTTTATACCTCTATAATTCATGTTTTTCGCCTCTTGTGGGAGAAAGCTCTGAGAGGCAACCTATCACGTCTTGTCATTATTTTCTGCCCCCGACACAGAGACATAAAACATTGAGGAATATATTCCTGGCAGAAGTCGCGGTGTGATCAGGGGAATCAGCTGAGTTTTGAATACCATATGGCAAAAGGGAAGCAGCTTGTCAGAAGTGAGAATATCTGAACACCCCCCAGGATCCAGAGAGGAGCTTTTCTCTGTTGTCTCTCCTGCAGGTGAGCCACAGGTAGCTGAGGGGAAGCTGTCAGTACTGCGGGGCGTATGGGACATTACACACACACACACACACACACACACTGAAAACAGAAACTGGGAATAGTCTACGCAGCTACCTCTCTGTTAAAAATAAACATAAACCCTGCCAAAGATGAAATGACTCTTCTCTTACAAGCTACAGCAAGCCAGCAGTGTTACGGAGAATGTTTAAGCAGAAAAAAAAAAAGCAGATTCCCTGGAACAATGCATGTGGGTGTGAAATTTGTGTTCACCACGCAGCCAAAATGCTTCACATGTGGATAAATGTCACTGTTAATTGTTTTCAGTGAGAGTGAATCGGAGTTGTAACTGCGTTGCCATGGCTACAGGTCCTAAACTGCATATTCACAGATATCCCCAGGCATCAGACCATAGGTGAGCGTATTAACTGAAAGGACCTGACAGGATGTAATTGCCTTCAGATGCAGATGTAACTTTAATCTTTGCCCTTTTTGTCTCGCACTCGAATGCTTTGACCTATGCAAATGAACCGGCTGACAAATGTTTTTTTGTGCAAATCTGTCAGCGCCGTATGTGTGAGTAAAAGAGCGTAATGGTGCGTGAGGGATTTGCTACGGCGGAAATGAAGTTCACCATGTGGGTGAAATGAAGTGGAGGCCTGAAGTTGTTGTGAAAAGGCTGAATATGAGAGTCTTTAACCAGCCATGTTTAAATACAGGAGATTTTCACACATGCAAGTAATATCATTAGAACATTGCATAAAGATTCCCAGGTATCGTTTAAGTCTCATGATTTATACATTTTCAAATATAATCCCATATAATTTGATAGCAGTAGATACAACCAGTGAATAATAAATGTACTACGCTTCGAATGAATTTTAAATCCCGTGTAAAAATAGCACTCAACAAAATGTGCAGGAATTAATAATGTTAATGTGGAAATGGAGAAACGTGCAGTTTTATCATGTGTGCCAACAGTCTGCATGTTTAATTAATCAAAAAGATAGAATTTACTACTTTAACTTTAAAGATGCATTCTTTACAGTTTGGGGGCAACGGAGCGAGTTCTAAACACAACACTGACAGATAATCACTTTATAGATATATCAATTAATTACATGATGAATGTTTTTATATTAGAAAATAACTGCCATTATTAGACATCCGGCAGTTATGGAGCAATACTGACGTTAATTTAGGGTCCGCTTTCTCGCCAAGTCCACCAACTCATGAGGAACTGTCTCCTTTGTGTTCACCAGCTGTCCCTGACATTATCTGTCTACTTTTATGTGCTGAGCAGGTAGTGTACTCTGGGCCTTTAGAGCTTTTTCATTGAAAAACAGCTGCTTGTTTCTGCAGAAAATGAGGTTGGATTTAACACTCCGCTGAGCTGAGGTCAACTGCGGATGACACAAGTGATAGTTCTCAGCAGAAATAAGCTGCATATTTCACATTACACACAGTCTTTTGATTAATTGTTAATATAAAAACATTTATTACTGCAGCCTTGAATTTGCCACACATGCTAATTTCTCACAGTCACATACTGAATGTCATTAATATTTACTTTCAGGAGTTACAACATTGAACTTGAATGTGACATTTTTCCATTTTCTGTAGCTGCCATTCAGTTGAATCATCAACGCACATTTTAAAAAGGCTCATTGCCTGAGCAGCTGGGTCTTACTATGCTTTACTTGTGTTACTTGCCTTACACCTGTTATGCTCAGTAAGTGTTAACAAGTGAGAGGATGTCGACATTGTGACATTTTATCCATTAGAATTTAACCAGCTTTTGGCAGTGATGGATGAGGTTCCACTTGGAAGCCCATAAATCAGATTAAGCTGCTGAAAATGGGTATTGACTGAGATATCTGAAGTCTGTTTGCTTTTACATTTTAGTAACTTCATACCGAAGTTAAATCCGTGCGCCCTTACAGAAAGCTTTTGTGAGTTTTATCTGTCTCTTGAAGCAGCCATCAGCTGCCACTCAATCAGCTGCTGATTACAATCGTGATTTATTTAAAGCTGAGTCAAAACCTGCGGAACGAACCCTGAATGGATCCACTTTAGCTGGCATTGCAGCAACTTGTGTTTTCTCTAACCTAAAATTCACGGTTCAGTGTTCCCCATTAAACGTATTCTGGCCCCTGTTTTGGATGTGACTTGATTGAATTGTACTGTTTTTGATTGAATTACACCGTAATGAATTTATAATTAGCGTTAAATAAATGCACGGTGGCAGCTGTGTGGTTGTTTTCTTACTTTGACAAGCTGCGGTTGATGAAATCTACCCAAAGTAAACCTGAAAAAAGCTGCTGAAGCAGATTAGATGAGCTATTTACAGATAAACTCCTACAATTAAAGGATCTTTTCTGAACTTCAGCAAAATATTTGAGACTTAAAATTAAGTTTTGAAGGGCGTTTAAAGACCTTGATGAGAAAATTGATACCACTCTCATATCTGTGTGGTACGAAGCCAGCTATCTATCTATGTATCTATCTGTCTGTCTGTCTGTCTATCTATGTACTTTTGCCGATTTGACTGGTTGTTGCTCCTCTTTTTTCCTTCAGCCCTTCAAAAATTCATCAGAGAAGTTCTGACATTTTGCCTCAGTGAAGGCCTGCCTGTCAAACGTCACAGGAACAAGGAGAGTCTGAGACAGCACGGGTTAATCAAAATTTAATCCCACCTCAAAGCTCGATTCAGTCTGTGCTTGTCACACATATATACGTTACATTGGGTTGGACCAGACACATATTTATGCTTCAGTTTTGTGTTACAACAATCTATCTTCTGATTGGTAACTGACAGTACCAACCCTAGATACCACTGACCTGAGAAATTTTGGACAGCGGCATTCATCAGAAAAAAAGGAGAAAATGCCAAAGTCCATGTACTCACAGCCTAGACACTCCTGACAATGTCTAATCACTGCAATCTGGATTTGGACTCTCTTTGCCTCTCTGCTCCTGCAGCACTATTGAGAAAGACATCTTGTGAGTATTGGAGCAAAACTCTGTATCTATTCTTGTCCTCCTCCACACAGAGCTGGATTTGATACAAGATTCCCCCCAAACAGACAAATTGATAATGGTTTTGTTCCTCTGCTGGATTTAGATCTCTCTGAAAGATTCCGGTTTGTCTAAGTCAACACAAAGAGCTCTGCAAAACATATGCATCAAAGATTTGTGGTTTTCTTGCAGATTATAGACATCGGAGTTTGTGTGTCTTTGTTTTCTTGGATTCACATGAATCCTGACGGGTGTGCTTTTCGGAAATTGTGCTGAATGCAGATAAGACAGAGGACATGCTTGCTTTTCAGCACCTGTCTCTCACAATCCATCTGTCTGTCTTGCGTTGTTCATTGTCACAGTGTATGTGTCAGTGTTAGAAGATCACTAAGTAAATTTACTCAAGTGTTGCACAGAAATTGAAGCACTTTTTTTCTTTTTTCCATTTTATGCTCATTTATATGTCTCCACCACTGCCTTTCAGTGAGGAATGCTGCACAATACAGTCAAAAAACACATCATACTTACTAAAAATACAAATAAAAAATAATAGCTAGTGCATATTACCATGAGTTACAACCCTAACACACCTGCTTAGGCTTCTTGAATGTATTTCTGAGATATCTATAAACAATATGGGTTCATCAGAACACAAAATAGAAAACACTTGTACGATGAGAGTCTGAATACCCAGACAAATGTGCAGCTCACTTGAAGATAAAGCTTAAGAGCAATACTGCATTTGATGTGTAACATTGGCTCAACCGAGTTAGAGGAAATCCTTTGTATCTTTCATTTGAATTCCTTTTGAATGCCATTTTCATGTTTTCATGTGTTTGATGTTCAAAGCTCCGAACAAATATTCTGACCTAGATGCAAAATTAATCATTTTCTGGCAAAACAGCATCTGTCAAGCAGATGGAGAGCAATGATCTAAGTGCTGTTGAAGGAGAGGAGCTCGACTCTATGGCCACCTGACTGTGAACTTCTCAAGGGTACACACAACACAATAAACTGTAATCCTCTGTATATTGCTGCAGAAAATCCATCGACAGCCTATTTCTGAATGTCCTTACAGAACTCAATTAAATGAGCATCGGAAACAGACTGCTTGCTATATTGAACTCGGAGATCGGCTTCTGTCTAACAATTTAGAGCTATTTACATTTTGAACCACTTCTCACTTCATTCCACAATGTAATCACAAAACAGCAACCCCTGACCAGTTGTCATATAGAGTGTGCAATCTTTTAAAAATCCATTTTAAGTTTCACAAACTCACTGACAAACAGAGGTTATATTTGTTATGAGAGATGGGAAAATAAGATTTCTCGTCAGCAGAAGCATGCATATCTATGAAGAACACATATTTTTGGAGATTTGGAGCGAGCCGCACAGACCGTAATGAAAAAGTTCAACATTTTGGGGAAATATGTTTTCCACTTTCTTGCTAAGAGATGGATGATGGCAGGTTTGTGGGCAGGTTATAAGCTGAAATATTTCTTGGTCAGGGCCAGTAACTTCCTGGAGTCTTTGCTGGTTGCCAGGCAACTGCACTTAGCCCACAGTAACACCACAATTTATTGTTGTTACTCATTGATTTTCTTTTGCACAGATGGAACAAACAAGATGTAACGTGTTAATTTGTGAGATTTAGAGGCGCTTCATAGGCAAATGTGATTACCTCTGGATAGAGTCAGGCTTAGTAGGTTTATATTTAACTCACAGACAAGAGAGTAGCATCAGTCTAAGAAAGAAATGTCAAACTAATCTTGTAAAAAGGTAGAAGTACGTTGTTTTGATTGGCCACGTGAATATGCTTATTCCCAGTTGGGAATCGGTAGGCAGCTAATTTGTGAACATAAAAGCAGCCAGAGGAGTCAGCAGGAGACTGATGGGTCTAAGTCGATGACTGTAACAAGTGAGGCTCCATTAGCTTAACTCTCAAGCTCAGAGGAGGTCAGACAGCTTCTTCAGTGAGGGTAATCAGGGTGAGAGGAAAATTAGGTCAGATCACTTTACATTTTCATAATGCTGACCTAACGTTTGTGCTAATTAGATAGTAGACATATGTCAGAAACACTATTGTCTGCAGCTCATTGTGATTGTACACATTTGGAAATGGAAAAGGGAGGACAGATTGTAGCATGTAGAGACACAGGGCTCAGACGGAGATTAGCTCCTGTCGACAGGTTAGATCAGATGCCACCAACGTTTGATGTCATTAATCTCTTTTCCATTCCCTTTGAACTTTGGTCACCGACTCCCGCTGCATTCGTTCTACAGCCGCAGTCTGTGGTTATTATTTCATGAGTAAAAGATGCTCCCATGACTTAATTGTGGCTTTAGTAAATGGTGTTACCTATTTCTGTTTCATAATCAGCAGCCCTACGTTTTGATTTATTTCCTTAAGTTGCTGATTTCACACAAATCCGCCGTGCCTTTGAGCTCTCCTTCATCTGCCGAGGACAGTCCCGGGCACTAATTGTGTAATTAGTCTTTGCTTTTGTGAAGTAGACACCACATAATTGCAAACAGCAGCCAGAAACTGAATAAGACGCTTTCATGTATCCAAATCCAGCCTTTAGTCTTCCATTTTTGTTGACCACAGAGAAAATAAATTGTTTTTGTTAGATCACTTTTACCACAGGATCGTGTTTCATTTGAAATCATGTGTATGAATGCAAATATATACAAAGTTTATAATATAAAAGATGAACTGAATACATTCTTAGGCATGTATTTAACTTTAAAAAGTCACAAAATGCTGGCCTTCAAGTCCTGTTGAGCAGCATCAAACAAAATATGATCCATATTGAATGCAGTTGGAGCCCTTTCGGTTTTGTTATATTACACAGAAAGGTGTAAACAACCTGTATTCCTTAATTTGGCCAAAAGTTGTATCACCTATGCCAGTGTGTTTGACTGCTTATACAGTGTTGGAAACAAAAAATCCAATTACAAAGCAGGAATGCAGAATCCTAACAAGGGATTGTCAAAATACCAAGTGCAAAAGTAAGGGGTGAGCGTAAATTGATCATTACCCAGACAGCAAATTTGGATCATTTGGATGCCTCTCTGGAGCCATTTATAAACAAGCCAGAGAGTCAACCTGGATAGAGCTCAAAAACAGCAAAGTGGAGGGAAGTTCGTTAACAATCACTGCTTTAATATGCTTCTCACTCTGCCATTCTCAATGAAAACAAATGACCTGAGCAGCATGAGACACAGGGTTAGCAACTGTGATCTTGTTATCTGGAAAGGAGAGATGTGACAGATTTTTAGATGCAGGAAACTGTTTGAAATGCTAATGAACTAAAGTTAAAAAAAAAAAAAAAACATATGGAGAACACCTATGAATACCCATGAGCAGCACAGTACAGTACAGTATGCATGTCATAAATGGAAGTACACATGCACACACGGACACAATGCTCACAGGTGCAGCATTTGTCACAGGGTGGACGGTTCATATTCACTGCTGAGAGATTGCAGTGCCTCCAGAGAGCAGGGCTCAGCTTCAACTTCTACTGCTTCCTGCACAAGATCCTCTGCAGCTGAGCCCTCCTCCTTGACTCACAGGTTATGAGGCTGCTCATTTGGGCTTCATTTGGCACAGCGTAAATCGTCACCTGCAGGGCACGGACGAGGGCAAGAAGAATTGTGTGATTGATAGCCGTGGTATATGACAATTTTGCAACTCAAGCACAGCGAACCTTGGTATCAGACCTTGGCTGTAAAGAAAGGCCTGAACCACAAATCAAAGCTCTTGATTTTACTGCCCAGTCCTCGTCACAACTATCGCCCGTACAGGCACCTGAGATGAGAAGCCTCAGGAAGGAGCTCGTCACACTCTGAGTGACGGGATGAGGACTTTGCAATTTCAGGGGATGCTGGCACCCAGCCAGTGCTCCTCCACACACTGAAATAAGCACCCTGAAGTAGCTCAAGCTCCAAATAAGAACGCCCCTGGCTCAAGGAGACAATGGGGCAAACTCAGAGGCTGCGGGGACAAAATATGACAGCTCTCCTCACGTCGCTGTGGCCCTGACCAGGATAAATTGCTAGAAAATGAGCAGAAACATATTTTCAGTCACTTCTGTATATATCTTTTCCAGGACCAGCCCAACGCTATTCTGCATTATTGACATTCATACTTGAGGCTGCACCAAGTAACACACTAATGCACCTCTTTCATCTCATTAATGTTCCAGAGAAATGCTAAGGATTTGAAAGCAAGCTATTAGGGCCTTTAAATGGAACCCTTGTTTACTATTTTTTTGTTTGCAAATTATTAACATGGCATCTAAAGTGTGGCCAAGTAGAAATTGGACCAAGTGGAATGACCACATGCATATTTAAAAGCTATGAACACTCTGACCTTCTCCATTTCCAGTGGTGCATTACTGTCCATGCCATCACTAAGTGCTACGAGGCAGTTAGGTCCAGTACCATGTTTGCATATTATCTGTCATAGCAGCTTCCCTGTGCAATACAAAACTCTACTATTTAAAATTGCCACTGCATAATCCGAGCAGCACTGAAAATTCCCTCCAAACATACCTGAACATACTTTATAAAACATGTGTAAAGATGCTACAAGTTCACAGGTCAGAGTGATTATCTGAAATTTAAAGCTAGATTTTGTGTGGTGTATAACCTTTATGTACAGGAACATGAATACCAATAAACTGAGATTCATGTGCGTTATGACTTTGAACATAACAGAATTAAAACAGCGGCTCCTTGTTAAAGAAAGTTCCAAGTAACAGGATCTGTCTTGTCTGTTGCAGACGGCATCATATCGACGCTATGAGACAAAGACACATTTTATTCTTTAGCCTGGAGTCGCTTATTGACAGGTTGTCAAGTGAGGATAAAAGTTAAAGTGATGAGGAAGGATTTTTTTTCTTCTCTGAATAATATATAATATGAGCCAATCGTCTAAGAAGAACAAGAAATGGTTTGTTCTCTTGGCAGCTCCACTTAATATCATCCAGTCCACCATAAAAGCATTTCATACTAACATGCACAACTATAATAGTCAGTGGCAGAATTTCAGGTCTTTTAATCATTTAACAATGCTCCAATACAAGTAACAGTAAAGATGTTTTAGTGGCTAATTTTTAACAATAAAAAGTTAAAATATTAGTTCTGCAGTAGCATGGTCCTTTCCCCACTATATTACCATACACGTTTTACAGCTATCGTTTGTATGGGTGAACCTAGTTTGAGTTTTACAGTTGAGTAATTTAGTCCAATGGTCCTCAGTCCAGGGGTCTGCCCCCTCCAAAGGGTTACAAGTAGGAATGCACAAAATTGGATTTCTGCAAATATCCAATCCACTCATATTTTCGAACTGATTTTGGTCAATTGTCAATGCTGGAGTCTGTCTCACTGGATGTAGACTTTGAGCATAAGGCTGCCAATGGTCAAGTATTTTATGTGTTTTTTCCTTCTTCTTCTACAGGCTATGTTACTATTTTCAAAATCCCCTTCACCACGGGACACAACAACAAAAACTCACAGCAGCATTCTACCAGACTGAAAATTTCAAACATTGCAGAGAATATTGATAGTGCAGTAAAGCTGCCCTGGTGGCTTTTTTTTTTTTTTTTTTTGGTGAGTTAGCCATTTTAATGACAGTGTCCACCTTCCTGTGTGCAAATGTTCAACTCCATTACCTGTCACTATTTTGAAGGGACACTGTTGCAGCATCCTGGGCATAGCACCACCCAATATGATTGTGATTGGTTTACAGAAATACAAACAAGCCAGTAAATTTCCCCCAGAATGGCAGAATGGCCTGGCTATGCAAGAGTACCGAAGCCGATGCAGATGCAGATGCAGATGCAGATGCAGATGCAGATGCACATTTTCTTTCCAAATAAATTGCAGAGAACATTAAGACTGACCTGTTGTGGGGTTAATAATATGATGCCTACTCTTATCGTATTGTTACATTGGCAGATATGGCCATAAAATACAATGCTTTTCAAATGTAAATGTTTAATAAGCAAAATAAGAAAATTACTTCAGCTTATATGTAGAATGTGCCATATTTATTTCTATGTAACATTTTCAAACAAAGCTGTAAACGTTTAGCCTGACAAGCTTTATCTTCCTGTCAGTGTCCATTTTGGGATGATTTCGATATTTCATTTTAAAGCCTTTATTGGCTGATACAGATGGTGATGCCAGCGTAAGATAAATCTGAGAGATATCGAAATGATTAATGGGAGAAGAAAGAAGAACAAGTTCAGATACACACATTTGTATCCATATCTGATCATTTCACCTTATTTAGGCTCAAATGTCTCTTTGGAGGATCAGGTAAGAACTCACAAACATCGGAAACATGACCAGACTTATATAAAATAGGCCACAGGTCAAAAGTGTCAGAAAGCTCTGGTTAATTAGATATTGTATTTCAGAAACATCATATTTTCCTCTGTAATGTTAAAAAGTTGAGTATAAAGTAACATAAAATGGATATACTTGAGTAAAATAGTTTCTTTCCATCACTAATAATAGTATGAACACTCAACCTCAGGGGCAAATAAATCTGGGAAACATTGGAATATTAGGAATAAGTTACTGTACAACATGCTTTTGGAAAGAAGTTATTGGGTAATTTTACCCCATTTTTCACCGAGTACCACGCAGATAAACATCTGTTTTTGACAGTTATATTGGATTCTTAATTCAAACTGGATAGGATCATTAGAGATTTAATGGAGCACAAAAAAGACTAGAGGAGACGTGAGCTCTTAATTGAAGGAGGCAGATTCAGTCACAGCAACAAAATGAGTGGGGGGATGCTGAACTGCTCTGAGATTAGGTCACAGCTTTTGACCGAACACCCCACAAATCACACATAAGGCCAGCGGAGGAGTAAAACTTACCTCATTAAGTTTTCCCTCATTTCATCCAAGGTTGCCTGCAAATTTTTCAGGACACCCAATTGGTCTGTTAGTTGTGTTGCAAGATCGTTAAACCACCATGGAGCCTAAAGCCTTGAGCTTATATGAGCTCTAAATCTCTCCTGAAGGACAAAACAATGTGTTTGTTGCTCTGGGTCCCTACATTTTATTTATTACAATGTGGCATCTGCATTTCATTGAATATTCATGAGCAAATTGTGCGAGCAATTAGGATTTCTTCTGGGACAGGATGGAATAAATACGGAGTTCAGATAAAGGTTAGGGGGAGGTGAGCAATTAGCACAAGTCATCAGTTAAATTACTCTGATTATTGCATTCTTGATATTTCATTCTCTAACTTTGGTTGCAAGTAATACTTTAGTTTTGTGTGTATTTATATTTGACCTTTGAAATTTGTATTATTTTAATGGACAGTCTTGTCACTTAATCATGTTGTATCGACAAATAGATTGTGGAAAGATCTGTCCTGTTCAATTTGGGAAATAGAAAATAGTGGAATTTGAAGATTAGGACTAAAAGGAATCACAAAAAAAGGAATTCAAGCTGTCGTGGTTTATTCTACTCTGAATGCAAAACATATATCAGCTTAAAAACATGCAAATGCCAAATGTCACTCACCCATCTGCTTGTCAGACTTAATGTATACGCTGTCATTACCAAAATGTCACCTGGAATCCTCCCTTTGGAAGAGTGCTGCTTTCAGCCTGCTTTGAAGCACCTGCCGATGTTCAAAAGAACAGAAAAATGAAGGGGGAAAAAAGAAGAACTCATAAAACAACACGAGAAGAAAGTGGCAGAGCAGCAGGAGAGTGTAAAGAAGAAATAAAACTGACAGGAGTGCTAGCATCGTGCCTTACAGTTACGCTCAGCAAAAACAAAGCAAGAAAATGAAAAAGAACAAAGGAGGCATTTATTCACACAAATAGTCTCTAGGAGATGTGGGTGTTGTGTCCAAATGCGAGAAACTTGTCACACACTGTGCGAGTTGCACAAGATATTTGCATTCTATTGTTTCAGTTATGTTAGTTTCAAATTGCTGTAAAAAAAAAAAAAAAAGAAAGAAAAAAGAAAAAAAAAGGGTTTGATTATCTGTGAGCCAGAATGTCTCAGTAGATTTACCCCCCACTGATGAACACACTGCAACAGTGTGATGAGTTTATTTTTAAAAATGTTCTCGGCAGTATGTGTCTTGTTCCTTGTATGTCAGCAATTCTTTAATTGATCAATTAACTGTGATTAGTCTATTCTTAGTTTTTAAAAGAAGCGATGCTTTATTAGTCATACCAGTGTCGAAAAGAAAGTTTGAGGAGTTTGAGGGGTGTTAATGAATAAATATGATGAACAATAAAGTTATAGGTACAGCCATTAGCCACAACATTAAAGCCACTAGCACACTGATTAACATTTATTATCTTGTTATAATGGCAAAAGGTGGGATACATTAGGCAGAAAGTGAACAGTCAGTTACTGAAGCTGAAGCAGGAAAAATGGGTAAGTGTAAGGATCTGAGTCACTTTGACAAGGACCAAATTGTGATGGCTGGATGGTTGGGTCAGAGCATTTCCAAAAAGGCAGGTCTTGAGGGGTGTTTCAGGTATGCCGTGTTTAACTAAAGTGGTCCAAGGAAGGACAAGCAGTGAACCAGTGACAGGGTCGACAGCACCCAGGGCTCATTGATGTGGAGTGAAGGCTGGTCCATGTGGTCTGATCCCAAAAAACAGCTATAAATTGCTGAAAACCTTAACACTGGCAATAATAGAAAGGTGTCAGTTTGCTGCATGTGGGACTATATAGCTGCAGGCTCTTCAAAGTGCCCATGCTGACCTTTATTCAATGCCTAAAGTGCCTCAACAGGCATGTGAGTGTCAAAATTGGACCATGAAGCAAAGGAAGAAGGTGGCCTGGTCTAATGAATCGTGCTTTCATTCACATCATGCGGATGACCGGATGCATGTGGGGAAAAGATGGCAGCAGGATGCACTGGAGACAAGCCTATGGAGGCAGTGATGTTCTGGGACAATGTTCTGCTGGGAAACCTTGGTTCCTGGCACTCTTATGGATGTTACTTTTACCCACCCCCTTCATGGCAAACAGTTCAAGGTGTCACCTTGGCCTCCAGGTTCTCCATATTTCAATCCAATTGAGTATCTGTGCCACGTATGTTGTGTGCTAGTGAGTCTTTCAAGAGCAGGACGGCGTGTGTAGGTTTGAATCTAAATTAACTACAGTGTCCATGTTTATGGTAATGACGGAATATGTCGCCCAGTGCAGCAGTGTGACTGAGTGATGTGTCTTATTAGTTTGTGTTTAACAGTGGAGTTTTGTTGGCACAGAGGAATAAGCATCAGGCTGTAATGACACAGACGATACTTGTTAGGGAGTATCAACTCAACTTTTGTCCTTTTGTGACAAGTTCTGAGAATTATTTTAAGTTAAATGTTCAAATAAAAGTACAGTTTGTCCTGACACGCTTTCAAGTTTCAGTGAGGTGGCAAAGCCAGAGGAGCATTTAGTCCATTTTTCTTTCTAAACAGCACCACGGTGGTTCATTAGGCACACAAAGTTCTGGTTATAGCATTTAAATATTTTCAGTATGTATCGAGTGCTACAGGCAACCGTCTGCACTGATCACACAACCACGCAACATTTAGTCTCTACAGCTCAGGATTTGCCGTTGCATTCTTAAATGTTGTGAACAAGGGCTTCCTTCCAACCGTTTTTTTCCCGCTTACACCCCCACCACCTCTTTTCACAGCAGAAAAATAAAAATACAGACACAAGTCTTTTTCTTCCTGCGACTCTGAGTCGATGTCTGCAGGCACAAACATCCACAAAATCAGACCACAAGTGGTATGACAAGTCAGCGCCATACCACTCCAACGGCCTAACACGGTGCCTGGGAACAACTTCACATCCTGTCAAACAGTGTGCTGTGCTAACTGAACTCAAAAGGATGAGTAAGGCAGAGTCTGGGAGTCTGGAGTGTTTGCTTGATAGCTATCGAAAGAGACACAAAATCTTGCTTCCACAATAGTGTCATTGTGAAGCCGGCACACGGTAAAAGCACTGATCTAAAGGATGCAGTATGTTGCCTGACACCGTTAGAGCTACCTCCAACATGGATTCATGTGTACTCTCCATAACATGTTTGTCACTCATGCAGGGGGGGGGGGGTATTAACACCTCTTAGCTGACATCTCACCAAGCAGCATGTTCTCTCACTTTCTGGTAATAATTTAATGAAGAAGAAGAAGAAATCTTGTTTTCCATGCATGTAAAAAATGCACAAATTAAACCAAACCTATATTTATGCATATCACTTATATAGTAGATAATGGTTCTTTTGCTGTAACTTGAAAAGTTCTGAACGGATTTTGATGAAATTTTCAGGAAATGTTGATAATGTGACAAGGAACAGATGATTAAATTTTGGTGCCCCCACCCCCTCCCCCCGAAGTATATTCGTCATTAATTGGACCCGAATATCCATCGCCGCGGTTAAATTTTTAGCTTTTAGCGCCTTGCACCTGGC
>OMNN01071400.1:0-20267 GCA_900302755.1 Chromis chromis | reverse complement strand
GGGTGGGGGATGGCAAAGGTGCGTTGGTTTCTTGCTCCAAATGATCTCTTAATCACTTCATAATGTGGACAGACCTCCTGCATTGATTGGCCAGTCAGGCTGAACACTGAGCAAATTGCCCCCTGACTTCCCAATCTCCGGTCCAAGTTGCTGGTAGTGGAGAAATTAGACACTGCTGTGAAACCTGACGTTCTCAAAACTGAATATTAATTTTGTTAAGATAATACTATAGACTAGGGATGTTCCGATCAGGTTTTATGCTGCCGATCACCGATGCCGATCAGCCAAAGTGCCGATCACCTACCGATCACCGATACCGATCACATGGATCGGCTGTAAAAACTTTTTTTTTTGTTGTTATGATGAGTGCTACTAGCTACATAATTTTGAAAAAAGGAACCATAAAATCACCTTAATTTAGACAAAAGCATGTTGTTACAACTGAAAAACACTTACATTTACCTGCTATCAGTAACACAATCTTAACAGATTGAAAACATTAAGGCTCTCAACAGGCTAAATCGTGATGAAAATCAAATAAATAAAAGCCAATATATCTCACAACTAGGGCTGGACCCTAATAATCGAATTATTCGTTCACTGCGGTGGTATTTGAATAGTAATTTTGACATTGGAATAGTCGCGCGCGCCTCCGCCCCGCCGTGCGCCACCGGTTGCAGCCATGCGTCACCGGTAGTTGCCGAGCGTCACCGGCAGTTGTGGAGCGCGCTGCGGAGGCTCCAGCATGTTGTAGCATTGGCGTAATTTTGATATTCCAACAGTCTAATAGTCGCTGCTTAGCGCGCTGCAGAGCGCGCTGCAAAAGCTCTAGCATGCCGCCACGGACCGTGCGGAGCAACTCCGCTGATATGCTCCGCTCCAATTGTAAGAACTGGCCACAAAGAGTCGGAATTCCCATAGTGTGTTGTTGGTGTTCGCCGCCGCACGCCTGCGCAGTGTGAAGTAAAGTGTAGGGGGACACTGCAGCCTGCAGCGTATAGAGCCTCTGTGTGCAGTGTAAAGTATGAGCTACTACAGGTGATCGGTTTTTGTGATCGGCAATGAAAGGCAGTGATCGGTCATCACCGATCACATACTTTTCCACGGAGATCGGCCGATAATTATCGATGCCGATCAATCGGAGCACCACTACTATAGACCAGGGGTGCCCAATCCTGGTCCTCGAGGGCCACTATCCTACATGTTTTAGATGTTTCCCTCTTCTAACAAACCTGATTCAAATGATCAGCTCATCATCAAGCTCTGCAAAAGCCTGATAACGATCCTGATCATTTGGTGTGTTGCAAGAGGGAAACATCTAAAACATGCAGGATAGGGGCCCTCGAAGACCAGGATTGGGCACCCCTGCTGTAGACCATAAAGACACTGCTTATAAAAGCTCCCATATCTGGTAGGGCTCTGCATTAACCCTCTGAACTTCAAGCAGTTTCTGGGCGTTTTTTGGGCAAATTTTTCACTGCAGTTTAAAGTTCTGCACCTTTTTATAGAAATGCAACTACCATGGTTAGAAGTGGAGAGATCTAAGAAAGTTATAATGCTATATATTTTTTAAAATCAATATTGATTTTAATTTGTTACTTGTCCCCTATCAGCGCTGTGTAAACACAGCCTGCAGTTCAGCCGAAAAGTCCCTAAAGTTTTGTCACATGACTGTTGGTTGCAGCTAAGTTACTCATGACCTCTCAGTTGTGCAGGAGGCACATGCTTTTTTGTTTTTACAGAATCTGATTAGTCCAAACTATTTTTTAAGCTTAAATTAGGTGAATCTTCCAGAAGGAACTGCAGGTCACACATGATTAGTTTGAGGACTGTTGGACACCTGAAAATGTAATCATTCTTCCTGTTTTTACAGTTTGTGGTTCTGATAAATGGAGTAATTTGACAAGTTTATTATTATTATTATTTTTAAAAGATAATATGCCTTTTAAACCTGCTGGCATGTGATGGGGCTCAGAGCGTTAAATTAAAAATTCACCAAAAGTAAATTTTCTCAGTGACCTACTGTAATCACAGTGGTATGCTCTCAAAAATATGATTCCGTTCAGCAGCATATCACATCTAACTGAGCACAGTGCAAAGAGCCAGTCATTTTGTGCCTGCGTCCTTTGTGAGTGCTCATTCCAACCAGAAGAAGTTGAATTGCCATTGTTGCAGTCAGCCATTCCAGTGACGTTATTTATTGGCAGTGCCAAATCTAACAGGTCTAACATCAGACAGGTAACAACTTCAATGTTGTAAGAATGGCAGCTGGGGTTGTGCTGCAGATGGGGAAGATCTGGCACAGAAAAAAAATATGCTGTGTAGGATTTGCAGGGAGACGGTAAAGGCAAACACAGAGAAGGCACAAGCAATTAATTCCATCACTTGAAACACAGCAGTGGAATAGGTTACAACATGAGTGACTTGCGGCAACGGAAACTATAGGCAGAAATTGCACACTTGACAAGGATGTATATTTATATGCAGCAGACTGCCAATACATACCTTAAAACCTCAGACAGATGGTGTGAAATAATGGAGCCTACCTATCTCACTCAAATCAAGTTATTGTGTATTAATGGTTGCAAGAGATGTGAAGCAGACTTTTCTTTACATAATGTGTGAAATAAACAAAGTCAATATCTGTGATTATTGCTTAGTAAAAAAAAAAAGTAATATCCCTGATTGTGCAGGGGCATTTTATTAGTGACATTTAATGTTTGAATAATTCTAGATAATTGTTTAATTTATTCATTTATTTTATTTATTGTACTTATTATTTATTGCTTGGGGAAGCCTTAACTAGATTGGACAACATAGAGGTAGACAGAAAACAATAAAAATAATGGTGTGCATTTCCTTAGTTGGAACTAACCTGTGGTATCAGGATTTGCTTGATTTGGAGACTTTTTTTGTGCTAATTTGCTTTTGTAAGAACTTGACACCTCAAATATACAGTAAGAAGAAAAATATAGAACCAGCGTGCACCTGGGTACACCTGGATAGATCTGTTTTTACTTCATGTATGTATTAGGGAGAGCTGGATTCCAGATTACATGGTAGTGCATCGCTTTATTCGAATCAATGTAAAGTGTAGAGCTGGGTGATATAGCTGAAAGATTTATCATGATTAAATGTTTCATTTTAGTCAACACTGATTATAATCGATGACTTACAATTATGTGTTTTTGATAAAGCATGCTGAAAGGGGTTTAATGTGAATTTACCCACTTAAGCCAATTATCAAAGTACACATAATAAAGATTTTAATGTTAAAAGAACAATGAGAACCATACACTAATACATGCAGACATAAATACAAATAATAAGGACAAAGGAATGATTTTACCTTGATGCACATTAAGTAGAGAAAGGCTGTAAATCCTAGAGGTGCACAGAACGACCAGGGCCAAACTGCCACACTGCAGGTTGGTTAAAGTACAGAGTGACATGTATCACCGGACGAGAACCCCACACCACACCAGCCGCACACACCTTGGCATCAAGTCGGTCAGCCCTCGGAACAGGCTGCCAGAAGTGCGTCACTTTGGTGGAGGTGGTGGTAGACACAGGGTCATGGATGATTTTAGACCGCAAAGTCCATCTTGCAACCACTGGCTGCAGCCTTCATAGGAGAGCTGCAAGCACAGACATGGGTGATGAGAGGCCCAGGTGACCAAGGACTAGCAGGCCTCAGAAGACACCAAAAGCCATGAAGAGAGTGACGGAGGGATGTGACCCTCCATTATCAAGGGATATGAAACTCTGTTGTGAGCCAGGATGGTGCTTTCAGGGCAGTTTGCATCTGATGCATTTGCTGTTGTTATTCATCACTATTGTATTATCACCTAGGCCTTGCTCAGTGACGCATGCCAAAGCTTCCTCCATGAGGTACCTGGATGTTCTGCACTTTAATGCAAATTTAGGCACAGGGAGCACGTACATTACCGTCTTTCTCAGCTACTGTATGTAGGAAGCATGCACAATGGAAATTCCTGCAGACCCTCACACACATGTCGGATGAAAAAAAATAATCATATGGCTCTTCTGGACTTTCATGTTTCATTGAATAGAATGGATCAAATTCTGATAACAAAAAGAGTAATAAAGTGAATATGTGGAGCATCACAACTGCTCCTTTTCACTTTTTGTATATGAGCAAAAATGCTTTTCTGGGCCACATGTGATGAATGCAGAAATTGTAGCAATGCGGGTTGGCCGCCATGTCAAGATCGAGATTTTTACCAGAGAAAAAGAGGCAGAAGGAGCCATGATTTCATTGTGCATTGTTTCCTCAATGAATGAAGGAAAACCATGTAGGGCTTCTCATCTGGATACAGTTTATTTCTAAGGTGCATCAGTGGAGTTATGATTTAAAATTTCTCTGATTTGATTAATAGCCACTGCCTGTTGAATTAGTACACTGTGGGCAGTGCGTTAAGTCTGGATTTACTTTGGCATCAGCCTCGTTTTCTTTTTTCTTTCTTTATCCGTCATGCTCTTTTATTTTTTATATTTTTTAAATAGTTTGTTAATTGCCTTTCCATAAAACCAGTACCATTTTACATTGTATATTGGTAACAACTTTCATCTATATTGCCTCTACTGCAACATGTTTTTTCCTCATTTCCATCCTCATCGCTGAGTGCTTGTTGCTGTGGTTTTTCTGTGCTTCATTTCCCAGAGATTGGCTCTCAATCAAGCAGTGTGGGCGGCACCGTAACGTCCTTTTCCTTGGATTTTCAATTTGTGAAGTTTTTGTTTCTGTTAGTGGAGTTATTTTCTTTGCCTGTTCAGCCACGGCGGCTATCACAGCTTGTACTAACAGCCCAGTTACTCTGCTATTTCCTCCAAACAAACGGCTGTTGTTTCTGGAGGAAATGTAACCATCCATCTTTGTGCCAGAGGTTATTTCCCTGGATAGACCTACCAGACACCCGGGGCCTCTCACCACCTCTCCTTGATTTGGTGTGCACTCTCAAAAAGAACTTTTGGTACAGCTGGCGTTTTGTCTTGTTTTCAGCCCAAGTAGCTGTTACTGACACATGTCGCCTTGATTCAGAACGTGTCTTAATTGCCAAAATATCAAATAGATAGTCAAAATAGAGTTTGGCCTGACATGTTTGGCTACATATCATCAGTTGACACAGATTAAAATCTCACTACTGATGGAATGATAAAATTGAGAGAAAACAAGGTTGATCCAGATATGATAAGAAAAATAAAAAAAAACAGGTTGGCTTCATTAAAGTTGGCTGACGATGCCTAAGAATCTGCTGTCAGCCGTGTCTGTTTTGGCACAATTCTATTAGACTGTTCATTAGTCGGTTGTTTAAACTCAAGTGAGCTGGACACACTTCCCTGCCAGACTGTTTAAATTTGGTTTAGTATTTAGGAGTCAGCTGCATGCCTAAGCTGCTGCTTTGTGCAGTTTTAAGATAAGAGAACTTTTTTTTATATGTTGTTTTAATACAGGTAATCTTGTGAAAGTTGTGTGTAGAGAGACTTTAAGTTGTGTCAGTGAACGAGCTGTGACAATCTGCTGAAGTAAGTGAGTAATAGAACTGCAAGCAATATTATTTTCAATATTCATCTGTCAGTTACGTTTTGATCCACTATTTAGTCCAGGAAATGTCAAAACATGACAAAACCCAAATGGAAAAAGTACCTAGTTCCACCTTCTCACTTGTGATAAAAGCTGCCAGTCTTTGTCTTATGTGATAGTCAGCTGAATGTATTTGAGTTTTGGACAGCTGGTCAAACATAACGGACAATTTGAAGGTGTCACTTTTAACTTTTGATTGGCATTTTTCATAAAGTTTTATAGATTCATCAGGTACCTAATAATGAAAGTAAGGGTTATTCAGCCCTATATCAAGCTATAGTCAAAACACTGTATTCAGGTTACAGTAGAAATAGAAAAAGCAAGCAAATCCTCACATTTAAGAGGTTTGCCAGTGATAATCATTGATTATTTGACTAAATGTGTGAAATCTGCTAGAAATTTCCTGCACAGAACTGAAGGCTTGTAAGGCAATGTGCAAAATGTTGATATTGGAAAAGTGCTCACCATTGCTGAGGCTGTAGAGCAGACCTGCAGAACACAATGGGGGTGATGCAAAGCAATGTAGGTTAAGGGTTTTTGGCAGAGTGAAACTGAGAGATTGAATATCTGACTTTTTTTTTCTTTTGGTTTTTCTTGTGATTATCTGTTGCACAGAAATTGTCTGACTTGTCACATCTTGGCTAAAGCAATTACGTTGACTGCATGAGGGAAGGGGGTCCACTGCTTAGTTACTATAGAAGTAATTCTGAGTTATGATCATGTCTCATTGTTGCTTATTGCAGTTTTTCGAAATGAGAATTTTTATGGTCCCGAGTCGTGAAATGAAGCAGGAAATTAAAAACCTAAGATAAGCTCTTTTTTCTGTCCTATTCATCCAAAGCTGCTGCCTTCACACAGTAAGGTCCCATCATATCCCATTCCTGCTCTCCACACACTCAGGTGACAGGTATTCACATTTAATTTATTTAAGTGTTCAGAGAATTTTTTCTTTCTCTGACTTCCTATCATACATCTTTTAAAAATGAAATCTGCTCTCCTCCCAGCGGTACAATGTGACATGTGTACTTTCAATGAGCGTCCTAACTGCATCTAATTTCCAAACTTTCCAAAAATAGCTGAGCCGTTTGACCTAGCTCCTTGAAAAGTTGGCCAAGTCCCCTCGCACCTCCTGCTCTGTTCACGCTGTGAATGGACAGCAAAGTTAAAGCCGTAATTTTAGGTGAAAGGTTCATTGATGGTTCACGAAACTCAGATTGGATTCCCAACTCTCTTTCTCCCACAGGCTCTTTATCCGATTTCTTATGCATGCACCCTGCGCTTTGCAGATAGGAATTGTGGCTGATTTTCCTGCAAACAACACTCTGCATACCCTTGTGCTTAAATCTGGAATGAGTTAAATATAGACTCTGCAGTGCTTTTTCTTTTAAGATTCAACTGTGAATTACTGTGCATGTACGAAGTGTATTACCTGTGTGAACATTCGGGGGTGGATTTTGGCAGTTATGAATCTTAACTTAAGCTCTCACGCTATTATTTGTGTATATTTTAGTGGTCACCATATGTGCAGTGAATATTGTGTGCGATAAGTCTGCTCGCCTACACTTAGCTTGGTCATTTTCATCCATTTCTCAGAACTCCAGGCTTGTTTCCACTGAATTGAGGCTATTTTTAAACCAGTCTTTTGAGGAGGGGGGCACAGGGGTCTATCGGGGGGGTTCAGTTAGTGTCATATGAATCCAAACTGGGCAGTGGTCCAGGGTGAGTAAAACAGACCTCCTCCTCCTCCCCTACAGTGCCCTGAACTCTTCTCTCTCTCTGTGTGTGTGTGTGTGTGTGTGTCAGTTTATTAACCATGTGTTGACTCACCCTTGCAGCTGTGTCTGTCTGTGTGAGTGGGAGAAGGGAAGCATGGTTGTGGTCTGGGGAAAAAATGAGTGATTCTTCAAAGATGCTTCATGAGTCTCTTGAATGGTTTAGCACTGATGCAAAATAATTCAAAGTAATGATTTAATAAATATGACTTTAAAAATAAGGACATTTGGCGTTAAACTAATGATATTTTTACGTGTCGATTAGGGCTGGTCGCGAATATCCGAATATTCGTTCGTTGTGGTGGTATTCGGATAATAATTTAGATATTTGAATAGTTGTGCGCGCTGCTGGAGCCGACCTACCAACTCCGATGTCACCCCCTCCCCCCGGCGCACCGCTACGGCTCGAGCCAAATATTCGAATATTCGAAGAACGGGAATTACTATTCGGAACAGCCCTAGTATCAATTAATTTAGATTATTATTTAAATTAATTACTGGAACAAAGCAAATAAAATATTCATCATGAGGTCTGAGAGACCCCGCTTATACCTTTACATCCCTTGTTTTTCCTGACCAACAGACCAAAATACCAAGATGTTTGATTTGTCATGGTAAATGAGAAAAGCTGCAAATCCACATACCTGACAACCTGAAACCTGAAGCACCGTAACTTGAAAAATACATGACTAATGAATTATTCTCCATTAATTGATAAATCATTGGAGCACTAAGCTAACACATGTAAAACGCCCTGAAGCATGTTGTAAACAAACTGTTACCACAACCTGGCAGTTGGTTAGTGTTAGTCAGACACTTCTCATGACAGTTATGGATATTTAGGCTATTGTTAATGTGGTCAGTAGGAAAGCCTATGAAAATTAAAGACAAAGCTTGTGTTACCAGAGAGCATGTATGAGTGTGTATATCTGGACCTTTTGTTGTGTGTGATGTTTCTGGATCTGATAGGATCAATACAGGCAGTTTTGAATTTTGTTTTTGAAAGTATGATATCTGTTGGTGATGGAAAGGGTCAAGTTGTTTGTCAAAAAATTGGATTAGAGTCAAACTGTGATGCTCCAAACATGAGAATAATCTCGGGGTAGTCGCTGATGATAATTTTAGCATAGCGGTGCGTGTGCGCCCCTGCAGTGATGTGGATGACTGCTTCAGGCTGAAAAACATGTTCATTAATTTACTCTGAGGCTGTAAACTTATTTCCACCAAGAGAGACACACACAAACACAACAAAACACCTCCCACTCAGTCACACAAGCCACTTCCATTTTCCAGCAAATGAATCCCTGTTTGATCTCTCTTCATTGCCTCCATCGTCTCTCCCTGAGGGGCAGTTTCTGGTGACTGACGGCATGAAAGCCAACTGAGGGTAAACAAAGCACCCACCGACCAGACCACGCTATTGCTTTATTGTCACATCTCAATGACATGCGACTGGGTGAAAGGAATGAGGGGGCAGCAAACACAGTCCATCGCTCTCAGGCCATATCTGATGCTGACACTACCCCCCCACACTTCTAGCAAAACACAAACAGTCTACGTTAGTGTTTGCTGTAGCTACAGGTACTAGAATGATGAAATATCAGGAAGTCCGTTTTGAAGGCTTGGAAACTAAAATAGTACACAGGTGTTTATGCTGTTCTATCGCAGGATTGTACAGCTTTGCAAAGTTATCATGACAGGTTTGTAGTAAAATAGGCACAGTGCTACAAGCTATGAAGAATCCAACTAGCATGGACCTATGCATGTACTGTATTTATTTTACCAATATTGTGGTTGCACATAGGGGTGGGTGATCAGACAATAATAATAACATAATTAGGCATATGATCTGCTTTTTAGAGAAATTGTACAGATCATGTCATTAAAGGATTTATATGGAAGTACACCATTGTGAGTTTAGTTGGTGCTTACCAGCTAGTCCTGGCCAGTCCCGTCCTGTTTCCCACCTGCCAACTCGCTGTTGTGGCGGTCCAAGATGGTGAAATTGGAAGGAACGAGATGCTCACTGGAGAGTCAGTTGAATGGCACCAGGGAACAATAGCAACTTGGTCAGTCTAAAGGTTTGGAAACAAGTTTGGTTGGGCAGAAGCTGGTTAGCGTGGAATGAAATTTGAAAAGAAGCATAGAGGCGGCAGAGATACGAATGATTCCTAACAAAACCAGGATGTGTAAGCTGGGCCTTTAGTCTTGAATTGAAGTTACAGACTTTGTGTCCAGACAACTATATGCACAGCTAAGCATGTGATTGCACAGTTTCAAACTAAATTATACATAAGAATTCACTGAACAAACACTAATTGCCACCATCCATTGTTTTGCCAACCATAAAAATTAAACCTTACCTTTTTTGATGGGTCACCACGACCTCTTCCTCTTAAAATATTGCAGCCTGATTAAATCCACCAAGGAGGCAATGTTTTCATCACCATTTGTGTTGGTCTGTCAGCAGAATTATGCTACAACTACAAGGCCATAAAACTTGGAGAGGTGAAGCGTGGGCAAAGAAAGAAGCCTTTAAATTTTGGTACAGATCTATTGCAGAGTGGACTCTTGGCAGAGGTTTGTGCTCTGAGAATGCCCTTCTAGTTGAATGTGGCTTCTTCTCTGTCCGGGGCAGCCGCAACCTGGTGTATGGCTTGTCTGAAAAGCATGTAGATATTAAAAAAAAAAAAAAAAAAAACTGTTTTCATGACATGTGGGGCAACCCTACCAAGCCAAACTAAAAACTGTGTGTTCCGGATGAGGTTTCTCTCTGTCTCTGTGGCAAAAGTTTGCCAGAACTAACTTTTTTTTTGCTAAATGGCTGGATCATGTTTTAAAAATCCAGATGGGTTTTAAATCTAACAATTCAAGTCGTTGACAGCTGTTAAAAAAACCTTTGCCAACCAGATCTACATGAGTGAAGTGTGTTGATGACCCCCAGTGTCACTAATGGTACATTCTTTGTATTCTCCAGCACTATGCCAAGCTTTCAAATACCTAAAAGCATCACTCTTGTCATACTGTCATTCAGTCACTCATTTGGATTTAAATATCTGCTGGACAGGCATGACAGAAATCTGTGAAATCTATTGTCCGAATTCAGTGGTCAATGCACTCTAACCTGATTTCCAGTTATTAAAGATGTTATCATTATTATTCACTCACTGACTCTCTCAGTCACAAATTCTTTTAAAGCTTGCATTACAAACAATGTGCCTTAAGAATGATCTAATCCTGACAGTCTCTGAGCAAATTTCAAATATGTACTTACAAGCAATTCAGTGTGAGGACATTTAGGAGAAAAAGTTTTGTGCAATAGACGGAGAATCCAATCTAATCTCTTGTGCAAGTTTCATTGACTATCTGCTGAAAATTATGAGTCTCTTTGCAAGTACCAGCACCCCCACCATGATCTGGTGCGCATCCCGCTGCGTTCTCCACTTCAGTGTTTGCCGCTCGTCAGTCGAAAGCTCCTCTGATGTGAAAATTAAATGTGTAAAAGAAGAGAGAGACTGACTGGTTTATGCCCAACATTTGTGGAGGCACAGGTCAGTTACTGCATTGAGACGGTCTATTCACCAGGAAGATCTTTTTAATTAGGCTATGTTCTTTTAATTAACCAGCCAGCATAATGTCTGTGTCCATTTGTCACCCCTGCTTTGCTCAGGCGGGGCTGGGTGAAAATACCCTCTTTTGTCTCCTCACCGTTCCAGAGGTCCCTGCTTCCTATTGTACATCCTCGTTCACTGAAATGTATTTTTTTCTCTTTCTCTTTTAGATTAGCATGATAATACCCCATGGAGGGGAGGGAAAGTGGTAAAGAGCTATTGTAGGGCTGCTCATCAGACTCACTGTGTGCAAGACCATGGTTATTATCATACTGAATGCACCATCAGTTAAACTAACAGCCTGAATTCCGACATTTATCTCCAATATCATAGACTGACTGTCAATTGCAGAGGGAGCACAATGGCAAATTACAGGTTATGTCTTGCTCCTTGGAGCCTAGATCTTTCCCCAGTGTAATTATGCTATGCTAATTCTGCCCCCCCACCCCTACCATGCACTTCCCATGACAGAAAGAAGGCTTCCCAACTGTTGGGGTATGAAGTGAAATATGAGTGAACAAATGTGTTGATTTACACACCGGTGTTGCTCACGAAACTTGAGCGCATCCTCTGTTCCCCCTCGGCTGTGGGGCGGCATGGAGGGAAAGACTCAGCTGGAGCTTGTAGCCATGTTTCCAGAGACGGGGTCGCATGCAGGTCAGGCCACCTTGAACTCCTCAGCTGGATTTATTGTGTTGGAGGTGGACAGGGTCAGACCACGCTCCTCCCCTCAACACGAGGACTTTGTTAGCATCGGACACGGAGCAGACACTGGCAGCACAGACAAATCCCTGTCACGCTCTCTGAGTAGAACCCTGCAAGGGTCAGAGGTCCTGTGTTAAGGGGGGCGTCGCTTTGGCATGACCTGAATACTGATTGATTTCCTCGAGTGGGTGTCAAGGGAGGGGGGTCCTGTCTGGTGATAGTAGGGAGGGGTCAGGCCTCTTAGCCTTACCCCATGTGGCGATGTGGAGTGAGGGAATGGGATACAAAGGAAGGGGAAAGACACTCTGAGTCACAACATGCCTGACTCCTCTGCCCAACTGTGTACCTCAGTGGGTGTGTGTTTCCACTTTCCCTGAAACAAGACACCAGACCACATGTTTCCCTTTAATAGACAGCTGAGTGGAGAAAGGGCAGGAGTGTGCTCTGTTTGCCATTTGGTGGAAGACAGAGGAGGCCACACTCCCCAGTTCTTTATCTAGATTTATTAGTTGCTCAAAAATGCACAACCATGGTGGCCACTGACAGTTATATCACTCATTCAATTAGCGCACTTCAAAGTGCTTCGCAGGACAAACGGAAATCCAGTTTTCCTACAACCAGAATTGAACTGTGCTTAATCTCATTTCTTTTAGTAATAATACTGTTGACTAGAACATGGCGGCATTGCCAAAAATATTGAAAATATTGAAAAGATTGGACAAGAATCATAAGCAGAAAGAAAGACTTTAAATAAACAGACAGGGTGGCCAAACTTGTTTTAGAAAGGAAAACTAAAGCCAACATAAAATTACCCATGCTGTTAAACATCAGTATTTTTTCTGTACAATTATAGTGATTGTGACATCCTGTCGAATTGTCTTAGTACTAGTGTTTCTCAAAAATTGAGATTGATGTTGCAGTTACTTTGAGTATTATGTTACCCTGACCGTCATAAATACAGCTAAAACTATAAAAAAAAAAAAAAATAGGTATAAGTTGTGAATTGTGTTTTAAACTCAGAAGGCTAATGACATGGTCAAACTACACTGATTTATTGAAAAGAGGAGAAAAAAGTAAAAAATATGTAAATATAGAATTGTAATAAAAAATGCTAATGAGAAATGAAACGCCTAAAAATAATCTGTAAACCACTGGTTTGAACTTCGAAGTAATTAGAGCTGGACCCGAATATCTGAATTTTCGTTTGTTATGGTGGTATCCAGATATAAATGTTGAGATCTGAATACTCGTGTGCAACCCCCCCGGCCACCGCGGCATAAATCACATCACATCTAACTACTTGACTTTACACTGAAATGGACCTGCCGACCCTTCCTCCCGCCTTGTCACTTGGGGTCAGAGTAGTACGCGGACCTACCAACTCTGACGTCATGCTTCACTTCGTCCATGTTAAAAAATAAGTTGCCGCACGAGCCGAATATTCGGATATTCGCCATTAATTGGACCTGAATATCCGGAGCACAGAAATTGCTATTCAGACCAGCTTTAGAAGTAATATGCATTGCTATTAATTGCTCCAGAGTACTATATGCTATTTTGAATATCTTGTTTTAAGGTAAATGGCTCACTTCAGGCCAGTGGACCACTAGATTATAGATAAATCATGTTTTCCCAATAGTGGTCAGAAGTGTGACTTTTTCCTGAACTCTTAATGATATTTGAGCAGCAGTTTTGGACTCACATGATTCTAATTTGGATGCATTTCCAGAGGACAAGTGTAATTATGAATAAAAGTTCGTCCTTATCGAGTATCTGCATGATGCCATTTAAATGTCTCCCATCTCCTCCAGTGAAATGGAAAAAGGTCACAAATCTGACTGAAACATAGAACTCATCATCATCATCCTCAAACCTGAATTTTCCCTGTCAGGGTGGCTGTGATATTTGAAGCCAACTTGTTTCTGCTTGAAGAAGCACCTAACTTTAGATACGTCATTGTGTCCTTTCACTGAACCCCTAATAAATACAGACGTTTCACAATATTATTATTGAACTGAGATCAGATCCAGACTGACCAGCAATTAATCCAGAAAATTGCCACAGTTTTAAGGGTTTGGTTGATCAAAAGTAATAGCTGAGCTTTGAAGCTTTAAAAATGTTCTTTCCAGCATGTAATTTATTTGGAAACAGGCCCCTTAGGAATTATAACATATTTTGTTCTTGAAATTATTGTCCTGTATATTGTAATGGTCTTTGGATGATCCTAAGAACTGTCTAATGCTGATCCACAGCCCAGTTCGTGCACCCTGGAGTTTTGATCTGGGATGATAAGTGAATAAATCGTCCTATGTGGATCCCAGTTGATTACCTGAATGCTGCTAGGGTACTATCAACACGGTAGGGGAGTGTGTGTGAGAGTGCATGGTGAGATATTTTTTTGAAGAAAACCATTTCTCCCTCTATTCGTCATGCAGACTCCACCAAGCTGGTGCTTTAAGTATATACAAATAGACATTTAGAAGTGCTGCTTAACACAGGGCTAATCATTCCTCCTGCATTCCTCTAAACACATGTTGTGTGTTTGTGTGGTATTAATTGGAGCTGATATAACCAGAGAGCCTATGGTATCCCCAGTCCCACTGTCTTGTATCTGTTCACTTTAATCAATAGAAGAGTCATTCCACAAGCATGAGGTTGGAAGAGTCAATGCATCCATAATCGATTCATCAGATTACGAAGGCTGAAAGCTCGAGGTAGCCCAAGCAAGCAAACAAGTGAAGCAAACATCCAGTCCAGCCATCCAGAGGCCGTGCATCGATTTGATTGCTCCTTCAGTTGTGGCTCCAAGTTGTGGTTTTGAAATTGTTCTATTGCACATTGAAGGATGCTGTTTATGCATTTCGTCAGCTGTTGATTCTGAGCCCAGGCTAGACTGGAGTACATTGTTCAGGGAATCATTTCTCTTTCTTTTCTTCACTTCACACAGTCAGAATAGATTAACGCAACATCATAAAACACAAATCTCCCTCAGTAGTTGTTTTGGTCAAGACTTTAAAAAAAAAAGTATTTGTCCATAATACAAAAAGTTAGTTAGGTTTTTGGTACTTCTGCTGGTAGTTTTGATGTTCTATGTTACTACAAAATGGCACTGACTTGTGTTTCAAGAATTTACCTATCTTGTTTTCTGTGACCCTTAAATTGCTAGTGGATCATGATAGAAGACATGTTAGACAAGTAATACCATATTGTCTAATCTATTTTACTTAAATTCTTCTTAGTTCTGTTCGCACAAACACACCCCATTATATTAATCTAGATACATTTATAGGCAATTTGTAGTCTGGGCACTTAAAGTGCCCCAGAGATAGCCTGAAAGTTGTGTTGTTCTTGCACAGGATTTTGTTTTCCACTAGGCCTTATCTGCCTTTTGATGCTTTGTATTTTTCCCAGGCTGTACTGTAAGTTCCTACAAACGGTGAGCACAGACCCTTATCGATCAACATTTCACTCTATACCACTGAAACAGGAAAATAATGACCACATTCCTAATGGTATCACACTACCTGGGATAGGCTGTTACTGATACACAAAACAGCAGTTGTACTTTCCATCTGGGACTTGTGGTCCTTTTGTCAAAACAAAGAGAACTTGAGAGCGTGCAGGAGAAAAATAAGCTGGCGAGCTGGCTTTGCTTTAACCTTAACTGAACCATCATCAGCATGTGGCTGCCAGCTGGAGTGCTCACTAATCCAGAGGATGCTGCCTCTGCAAGTCTTCCTGATATGTGTTGGGTTTGAGGTCAAAACCTCCATCATCACCATTTGTCAGAATTAGTCTTTGTGCAGGTGAAGATCCAAGTAGGTCATTACATTTCACAACATCTCCAAAAAGCTTGATGATTATGGTGAACTGTCTTCACATTCAGTTATGGATGAACTATACAGAAAGCGGAAAGCTATTCCAGAACAATGACCAAATTAATGCATTTCTACAATTAAATAAAGTATGAATGCTTTTTGTGACGTCCTTTGCAATTTAAATTCGGCACAAACTCTCCTGAGATTATGCGTGAGATTGAACTGCTGATTGCTTTTTTAATGCTTAATGCTCAATTCAAAGCTAATCGGCAGTAGCTGTAATAAGTAGGAAATTAAATATTTTTGCTATATGTTCGGGAGTCAGCTCCTTCAAAAGCAGTCAGCCCCAGTCAAACTGTCAGTTATTCAAACATTCTTTTTTTTACATATCACCCTGCATATGGCATGTTTTTTGGTAGCATCATACCATATTAAACTGTTCCGGGTTGTGCACTGGCAAGGTGAAGATGTTTTTCTGGGAGCAGATTACCAGAACAGACTGTGAGCTGAGATGCCATCATCAGATTTGGCTAGTTTGAACTCAGGGATTTGTAAAAAGATTTTGTTCACTTACTGCAAAAGCAACCTGTTGTTTCGCAAACAGCATTTCCAACCATCTCTTCTCCCCAGAGTTCAAAGCAAGTTGCTTCCCATTGTCATGTCACATTTTGGCATTTTCCTGTTGAAAGTGAATGGTTTATCCAGCATTAGTAGTCTGTCATTGTTATTCATAGTTTGGACTTTTACCGATATTTGATGGAAAATACAACATGACTGCTCTGACTGTTCACAGAGGCTTAGGTTGCATCACTCTAAGCCGGTCGCACATTATGTTCGAGATATACACACATGTAAGAGTCATCTCTCATTTTTCATTCACAGATTCACCGACAGCTGCAGCTGAACCCTGTATCAGCCTGGTATACTTACCTGCTTGGTGGATCACTGCAGTCAGCAGACAGTTTGAAAAGGGTAAGGAATGCCGTTTCTTTCTAAAATAGATCCTGTACAATTAAAAGTTGAAGATTAGATTTGGAGAGGCCTGGAGTCTCTGTTCATTGATCTTTTAAATGTAGTATTTAGATTGAACAGAATATAATTCGACAGAGTAAGTTCTGCTTTTGGGAGACATCTACAGAGACCACTTAATTAATGGAAATACTGCTACTGCAGCTTTTTGAAATAAGTAATTGAGTAGTGAATATCTATCTACTTATTTTAATCAAAGACCAGGAATTTAGCTCTTAAATATATGACATACTTTTATGAGGAGTTTTTCTCAACCAAAGGACAAACTTAGTTCAGTCACTTGATACATAATACCCACATTTAGTCCAGTAAATTTGTATTATGTATGACATTGTAGGGTCTTAGTTCTAATAGTCAAACTTGCTACGTACATTTGTAATCTTATTTTTCTATTGTAAAAGCACTTTGGCTCAGTGTTGTTTAAAATGTGCTGTGTAAATAACTGTGCCTCGACTTGACTACTGTGTGTGTTGGGGTCCTGCATGATTTCATGTATGAATCTATTTTCTGTCAGAGTTGGATTCGTAGCGCTTATAATAAATTGGAGATTTCTGACTGAGCTCCTTTCACTGGTTTGAATTTGGCGAGGCTCAGTTGATGATGAATCCGTTGACATATGGGGTTGTTTGCTCAGACTGCCAGAGAAAGGAGATGCGAGATGTTTGTCAGATTGCACAGATCACTTGTCAGGATTGGCAGATGGAAAAAGAATTGTAAATGGGTTTCTTTAAATTAAGAAGGAGAGTCATTGTGCTGATGAACAACGATCATCATCACCGTTCTTTAATATCCTTAGGGGAAAAAAACAATTGCAGATTGTCTCTTCAATCATTGATAATCGATAATTGCAAATTGGCACATGTTTGGTGTAGACCTTGTCGATGTTTTCCGGTGCTGTGAGCTTTGTTGCGAGGCTGTCAGGCAGTCAATGGGGAAACAACTGCAGAAATGCATCAGAAACTTGTAGAATCGGTGAAAAGCTATTGTGGTTGGCCGAGCATTTCCCCAGTGAGTTTGAATGTGGACAGTAGAGGACAGGGCCAAGGAGCGTCGATGACAGGATGCCTCATGGGAAGGCTGGAGACAGATGGCTGGCCAGATGCAGGCCTGCTGTGACCTTGAAAGCATCTGAAGGTAAAAGCAGCAAAAATGTCTCAAAAACAAGTAGCAGTGGACAATACAGCAAGAGTGGCACTTCTGTCTTTTCTTATGTGCGTCTCTTGAGCTCTGAGGGGTATTGCACAAAACCAGGATAAGGGATTAAGCCTGGAAATATTGGTTATCCTGGATATCTCAATCCTGGATAAGCCTCAAGTCGGTTGCACGAAAGCAGGCCAAGTTTATCCTGGACAAGTAACCATGGTGACTTAGCCTCTGCAGCAAGCCTGCTCCAGACCAGGCTAACATCCAGGATAAGATTAATCCTGTAGTGGCTCTGCTGTCAGTTCTGTGAGAAATGAGTGTTTTAAAGAACTTCCACGGTTTTTCTACACGTTATACATCATCCAGATATTATAACTCATTCATCATTTAATTTGACGGTTGACTTTTAGTTTTAGTATTATTTATTAGCACAGTTTATATATAAAGACCAAAAGCACATATAAAAAGACAATATTTGAGCAAGAAAAGTAAGAAACCAGACGGTTTATTTGAAATGCTTTCCTTATTAATACAACACCAACACTGAAAGGTTCAAAAAGATACAAACAAATCTGACCTTACTCAAATAGATACAATACAATACAGATATTTAAAAGAAATTCTACATGATGATGAAAGAGGAGAAAAAGATGAAAAATAATTATATATCACCACTTAAACATTTGAACTACAATGGAACTGACAGAAGATAATTTTGTTTTAACTGTTAAATATGCAAGTACATGACTCTCAGAGTCTTTAGAGCTAGTCCAATTCACAAGACACTCTCACAAGGTAAGCCACACATTATATTTGTAAGTACCCTGGATATTTGGAGTGTTTAAGAAATGATGCATTTTATTACTGATGCATTTTATTATTAGGTGAATTCTCTAGAGTGCTGCTAGGAGATAAAGGCTACTATATTGCCATTTTTTTCCCCAAGGCTTAAGTGCTGAATTTTGATTTTTGACAATAAATGGTCTGATCTTGTGGTACTTTTTGCTGTGCAAGTGCATTTTGTCTCGCATTGGTAGTGTACTGTATAGTCAAATTTCTACATTCCACCTCTCCAAATCAATCGTATGCCCCACATTTATCATAAAAGAAAAGAGGACACCATTATTTTCTAGTCAGTTTTCAAGTTTATTTTATCATTGTTGTTTTTCAGCTTTGGGTCTGGAGTAAAGAATTCTGTAGAAGGAATGCCAGTTAGCACAACAGGGTTTGTTCATCACATAGATTTACTTCAGCATATACTCACAATGTTACCAGCTTTTTCTTAGCACCACATCACTAACTTCCTATTCATTTTGGGCTAAATAAGTAGCACATCTCCACACATTTGACATGATACCTCAAGCCTTCTGGAGTACAGAGACAGCATCTCCTCATCTGCAGAGGTTCACTCCACAGCTGTGGATGTTCTTCCCCTTGCATATACATACATGAATCAAGAGAACTCGTATTGAAAGGACATGCCAAGCCTATAATTGCAATAAAATGTACAATACTAACTGGATCGTCTTCTGGTGGCTCCTAAAGCACAACTCTGTCCCCAGACACTGCAAGCAGATTCAAAGTCAGAAAGTATAATATTGTGAAATGTGTTTAATCTGTAGTGGAAGTGCAACGTAGGCAGCTTGTAAGAAGCTGCAACTATCAGCAGCAAGGACTGAGTCCATCACGGTATCTCCCTGGATCCCCTCCATCACTGGCCTCCCTTTATTCAAATCGATGGCCAGCTGCTCTGCTGGGGTCAGGTCCTGGGTGGTGGGCCACCCCCTGTGCTGGTGCAGTGGGCTTTTTTCTTAACTGCTAAAATCAAAGAAATTAACTGTCAGCAGACAACAAATCTATCCATTCATCTGATAATTGCTATTTAGGCTACAATAAAGTAACTTACCAGACTGCAGAATATTTACCTGTTGCCAGGTCCTTTTCTGGCCAGACAAGTTTGTTCTTTCTGAAGGATGATGGATGAAACAGAACACAACATGGGATGGATTCAGTAGATGACACAGAGTAGATAATTTCTTTGAACTTATTTATACTTTACATAACCTCAGTAACATGCACTTCTATGGGCCACATTAAAGCAAAAACTTGATTATTGGACTTGAAAAGTCATCAGCTCATCCTTTAACTGTAATTATGACAGTTCCTGTGGAGTACATTTTTATTAATTCTACATGTCTCCTACTTACATGTTAAGTCGGTCTGCTATTGTCTCCAGGCTTTTCCCCTCTCCTTTTTTAGCGCTGGTGTTACGTTTTTTACGTATTCTGGCTTTTATTTCTTCGTATTGCTGAAGAAGCAGCTCTTGTTCCGCAGTGTAAAGGAAGACGCGCGTCCGTGATCCGCGATCCATCGGTGATTCTGTGATCGGTTTCGTGGTCTTCTTCAGAATGCCGTGGACGCGCTCTTATCCCAAACATTCACACCTGGCTTGGCTAAGCCGCGTCTCTTTATCCTGGATCGGCAAACGTGCAACCAATTAATCCAAGAAAGCGAGGATCAGGCTTAGTCAAGCCGCGTCTTTTCGTTTATCCTGGATGTATTTATCCTACTTTTGTGCAATACC